>JBAMDO010000573.1:600000-753944 GCA_037074765.1 Mansonella perstans
CACACTGCTTACACTTTTTTTTATTTCTTCCGATACTCAAAATCCCATTGCAGCAATGCTGTTTAATTATCCTCTTCAGGACTAAAGATGCCCACATATTCATCTTGTCAAATATGTTTGGCTTTTTTTTTTTTCTTTTTTTTTTTTTTTACAATAAGCAGTTGTTACGATGGTTGTGTTGTTTATGTTCGAAGATAGTAGCAAGAACAAAGTGAAATTAATACAGTAAGCCAGAATAGGAGAGGAAAGGATAAGGTTAGATATTTTCGAGGATTCTTTCAAATTTACAATGATATTTGAATTTTACATTTTCTAATTTAAGAAACAAAAAAGCATTGTATAGCAAAATTTTTAAGGAAATCAATTTTGCAAAATTTCAACTCCAACCGTCTGAATTTGGAAGAAAGGAACGCTAATCGATATGTGAGAGAGAGAGAGAGATAAAAAGATCGGACTTAAACGCAAGTTTTAAATTCTCCAATAATAGAATAGACAAACTTTTTCTTTTCTTATAAAGCTCAGTTAAAAAAGATAAAAGACAAGATTGATATATTTTAAAGTTCTCCGAAAAATTTCACTTACGTTTAAGCTACTATGTAATAATAGTTCATGTTGTAAAATCATTTTTTTTTTTTTTTTTTTTTTTTTGTTAAATATTTTTGCTAGGCTAGGAGATATAGTCGAGGGAGATTTTCTTAATTTTTTCATTTCCCTTTTTCAAAATATTTTTTTGAAATATATATTTGAGAAATGTCACATATTGCCACTATTTGTCTGTTTTATATTGTCTTTAAATTTCATTCTATCTTTAAAAAGCTTTTGAAGAAAAAAAAAAATTTCCAACTATACAATATTTTCTCACCGATTTCAGAGTTTTTTGATGCGTTAACTGAAAACTGTTTTATAATGCTTTTTCATAAATTAATCTCTACTTTATTGCTTTGTTGTATTTCCTGTATTATGTTATGTCCATTCATCCACTTTACAACTTCGTTCTCCAAAAATCTGAAGCATATCTCGTCATGGGTTGACTTCGCAAACAAAAATTTAAAACATTTCATCCACATTTGACACAGACTCACTTGTGACTAAAATCAGTATGGAGAAGCAAGTATTGTTGTATATAACATAGCTGAAAATCTGCCTAGGTGATTTTTCTGCGATATCTTCTCTCCTAGGCATTGATTTTACGAATAATTTCAAAGGAAACAGCAGCAGCATTATGAATTCTTTAGACTATTTATGGTAGACAGGGCAATCTTGGGAAGACAATGATCCTCCATCCTGGATACATGCCCTGCCCAACGCAACAGTGTCCTCAGCATCATGGCTTCAAAGTTGATAGCAACCTATTGAAGAACTGTCTCTCATTTGTTACATGATCAGTACAGTAGATGTTGAGGATTGAGAAGAGGCAGTGCTGATGAAAACGTTCAAGGAGATCAGATAATAGCGATATATGATCCAAAATTCAAATTCATACAAAAGAACAGTCATACAAAACAAATAAACAGCGATTTTGATATTGTTCTTTTGATATTTATTATACCAAACCCTTTTAAGGAGCTTTCCGAAGGTCCTGAATGCTTTAGCTACTTTCTTGTCGATCATAACATCAGAAGAGATGATACTGCCAAGCTTTAAGCTCTGAATCCTCTATGATGATGTGTGAAAGATGATATTCAGCTTGTGGTACTGCTTGCTGATGAAGTTCTGTCTTCTTTATCCTGACTTCCAGTCCAAAGAGCTCAGCGCCTTCCACAAAAATGTCAAAGAGCTCAGCGGCTTCCACAAAAATGTTATGCGTTGCAGAACCGCTTCAGTGTGATCAACAAGATCAGTGCTATCGGCATATAGCAACTCGCGGGCAAGGTGATTTAGGATCTTGGTATGCGCCCTCAGTTTTAGGTTCAATAAATTGTCGTCAGTACGTTAGTGGATATAAATACCGTTTTCTTTGTCAAGGTCTGCTGTGACTATGACTCTTCGTAGCATCTTACTGAAGAAAATGGTGAGGAGAATGGAAGGACACAACCTTGCTTGGTACAAGGACACAGTCTTGTTTCACACCTTTATTATTGAGAAAGGTTTAGGAAGTGCATCGGCATATCGAAAACTTATTTGCGCTGGTTTTCATGTAACAAGATGATCGTTTTAAGGAATTTAGGAAAACATTCTAATCGTTCCAGGTTTCAAGATGTCAAAAGCCTTGATGAGGTCAACGAAGATTACATAAAATTTTCTGTTTTTTCTCTACACTTCTTTTGTAATTATTTGAGAACAAATATCGCGTCGGATGTACTCCTGTTAGTTCTGAAGCCACATTAACTTTCAGCTAAAAAAAACCTTGGGTAGTAGCAGGAATGAAGCTGTTTAATCTGGCGATTTTTTCGGCGATGGAGAACAGAGTTATACTTCGGTAGCTTGAGCAATTGGACTTGTCCCTTTTTTTCTTACAAAACCGGATGATAATTGCATCGATAATTCATATTTTTCCCAAATATGTAAAAGTTAGTGAAATTTGGCATGGAACATATGGCCTTTATGCTTCCAAACTTCGGGTGGACTGTTATCAACTCCATCTCTCTTGCTAGTTTTTATCTGCTTAATAGCCTTAAGAGTCTCCTGTAGCATAGGAGCTAAGTTCTGTTTTTTGGAATTTTTTGAGTAAAGTGACGCAAGTCAATGTAAAACTTGTCTTTATATAAAGGATATTTACAACTTATAGATAGCCACAAACAGACTTTATTGTATTTTCGACCTGTTATTTTACCTTTCTGTGTATTCATGTCTGTCTTGGTCATCAAACAAGCAGATTCTTCTAGAAACTCATAAAGTCAACCAATATATCACTTCGTTATATTCGATTCATGTTCGACTATATATCATAGTTTTTTCTAGTTTGCTTACTTTTCCTTAAAACATAGTTTACTTAGCTTGTCATTCTCAAAAAGAAAAGATTTCTAGTGCGGATTTGGCGGATATGCTTGGCTGGAGACTTTATGATGTTGTTACAATGATTTCCATTTGTTGTTGATCTAATTTATTAAAAAATAACATCGACTTGTAAATCTAAAAATAGTTTGAGTTTAGCCGTTTCTGGTTGAAATTATCCAGGATGCATTATTTTACAGGAGAAGTGTTCGGCAGTGAAAGATCGGTATGTTTTGATATTTTGATGATAGTGCAGACATAAAGTTCTAAAATAGCACATCTTTGATCAGTAATCGACCTGAACCCAGAACAATCTTCCTTCTTTCTTTATCTTTTTATTCATTATTTGATCGATGTTCACATAATCACTCTTTGCCTTGCGTTTATCACTTTTTTTTCCATTTCAGGTTACACTGTTCCCGAGAATCAAAGTTCCCGAAAATCCGAACTATTAATAAATGTTGGATAATTAACTGCTGCTGTGTAGCGTTTAAAATTTTAAATTCTGCATCAGATTTGATAATGTTTAGTTGAGAATAACGAATAATTCGTATCGAAATGTTGCTGACATTTACGACACTATTTTATTTCATTTATTTTACTAACAGTATTTCAAGCAAGAAAGATAAATTCTTTTTTATTCATTACCACGAATTTTTTTCCAGCCTTCATAACCACTGGCTATCAAAAAATATCCATTTCATGTAAGCGATCTAAGTTCTCGCAAACGCAATTGAAATATTTCACGTATTTTTTGTTTATTTTTTCCGTTTTGTTATCATGTAAAGTACAAAAGAATTTTTGTTATGAGTGTTCAGCTGAAGAACATTGAAGATGGGGCCAGTAGGATATGAATCGAATGGTAAAGTTTTGCATGATTAATCTTGAAATCACGGAATCACCTAATGAGCAAATAATTCTCACGGAAGGAAATGTCTTTCAATTTTAGAACAACAATAGAGATTAAAAAATATTCACATCTGCAATGTTTAAATTCGAAAATAATTGCTAATTGCGAATAACCTTTACCTATTTTTTTTGTTCAAAATATTGAAAAGCATAGAGTATCGTTATCTTTTTCAATTTTTTTTTTTTTTTTTTTTTTTTAACATTAACTCTTTAAAGAATTTTGTCTCGATAACAAATACCTTGTTCGTTTTCTCAATAAAGATAGATATTATTGAGAAATTATCAATCACAGCAGTTATCCATATATGAAATAGGTTAATCATAATATGAGATGTTAATTGGCTTGATTAATATAATATGAGATGTTAATTGGCTTGATTAATCATAATATGAGATGTTAATTGGCTTGATTAATCATAATATGAGATGTTAATTGGCTTGATTAATCATAATATGAGATGTTAATTGGCTTGATTACTCATAATATGAGATGTTAATTGGCTTGATTATCATAATATGAGATGTTAATTGGCTTGATTAATCATAATATGAGATGTTAATTGGCTTGATTAATCATAATATGAGATGTTAATTGGCTTGATTAATCATAATATGAGATGTTAATTGGCTTGATTAAATTAGCCAATCCCAAATTAGTACATTATTAGTGCATTCTTTATTATGAAGTATAACGAACAAAATTTTCTCCCTATATTATCATCACACAAACATGAAATAATTTCAATATAATTTAGTTCTAGTGCAGGTCAAAAGTGCCAATAACCATATCCATTCCCCATGAATTTAATGAACCACTGCTACTCTCACTTTTCATGAATCACTTCATCATCTCTTCCTTCTCCTTTCCACTACTTTCATCCCAATCTCTCACAAAACAACAACAGTTATAGCAGTCATAGCAAATATCGGTGATTGTAGGAGGCTGCAACTCCGACACCCTTGCAAAACTACTACCACTGTCAGTCAGTCAGTCAATGCCTCATCGTTCAACAGCAACATAACATACCGATCGATGTTGTGCAGTGCAGTGGTGGGGACACACCATTCATTTTGGATTCGTTCCGTCAAAGGGATTAGCTTGGCAATCTTAGTGCTTTTCTTTATTTCATTGGCTATAAGCCCATTTTATAGATTTAAAGTTAAATAAATTTAATGATTTCCTTTCTTTTGTTGTCAATTGATGAAAATATCATTTCAAATTTTTACAACAATTTATTTAATAGAAAAAATAAGAATTCTTTGATATTTACTGTTACAGTGCTTTACATTTTTACAGGATAACTTATTCCTTTAGCTTATTACTTCAGTTAATCTGATAGTATTAACATATTTTATAGTGTAATAATGTAATATAATATCAGTTAGCATTGAAATAGATTGAAAACAGCTGTTGAAAGAATAGAATGAGCCTAATACAGTATTCCATTAGCATACTTCTCTTTGCATTCTTTACAGTGTAGTAATGTAATGTAATATCATTTAGTATTGGAATAGATTGAAAACAGCTGCTGTTGATACACTTTCTCTCATATAATATATGTTATTGTTTAAGATCACTAAGAAATAATTAAATAAGATATAATAAAATAAATTATAATAGTATTTAATTAAACTTTAATCATTTCTTGCAGACTTTTATTTTATTTAGTTTAAAAGAGTACACGAAAATGTCCCAAGTAATTTATGAACACATTGCGTTAGGCAGTTAGAGAGCTGTTCGTTTTTTTTCCCATTTCAATTCGATTTCTTTTTTTCACTGCCATTCTAATGTTCAAGTGTAGTAGTAGAATATAGGCTGGTAAAGTGTCCTTTTTACCATTTAATTTAGCAATACTTTGAATTTAAATGCTCTATGAAAGGATTTTTCTTCAATACCAAATACTGCTTATTTCTCTTATGGTATGATAGTCTTCATATTCAAATTTCAAATGACAAACAATGACCGCATTGTTTGATGCAGTGGAATTTAGGGCACTTTTATTAATAATAAAGAGAGATAAAAGAGAATTATTTGACATTAATAGTTGTGAATCGGAAATTGTAATGAGATTTTAAGTAGAAAAAATTAAAAAAAATTTTTCCCTTTTCTTTTTGCCGTTTTGATATTTGTTTCAAATTTTTCACTAATAAGTTAATATATGATGATGTATTGATGGCCCTGAATAGATGAAAAAAAAAAATGAAATGTTTGTGTTAGGAAAAAGGATGATTTCATTTTATGTAGAAATTTTGAAAAAATTTTTATTTTTTTTTATTCATTTGAACGATTCAAATCAATTTTAACTTTCAACTATTGAAAGTTCTGCTCTCTTTTCACTTCTAACTTGTTATATAGAATGAATGTCTTTCCATTTTTGCTGAAATCAATTGTTCGTTCAAAAAAAAAAAAAAAAAAAAATTGCAATCATTTAGATTTTTCGATTGAATATCGAATTTGTTAATTGCATCAGGAATAGATAGTTGAGAATAATGTCTCCATTCGGGTAGTTTTTAGCAAGTAAAAGTATTCGATCATTTCTTTCACCGCACTTTGAAAGAAGTCGAATCCATTCGCAACATTTGCTCAAATTCATTCGACGGCTGTCTCAGAAAAAAAAAACATTGAGAGGAATGTGAGGGCAAATTACATTCATTCGTCGCCGTCCTGTTGATGATAAATTGCCGCTTTTTGAGCTTCTTGCTGTCATTGAACTTTTTCCTGTTTCTCTTTTGTCAAGTCCTATTATAAATTAGTTCAATTTCTCCTCTGTTCTCTCCAATCATTCCGCGAAATCGTTGTCATTTTCCTTTCTTCTGTCATTGATATTGATGGTGTAGAAAGAATATCGATAATTAGGTGTGCAGTTTTATAACAATGAAATTTTAAGAGCTATTAAACTAGACACCACAGATACGATTGCACTACACTCATACTATGTGTGAAGTGCAGAATTAACATAAAAATTGAATGAAATTGATATGAAGACTTGAGGCTTGCAAATTTTTATAAGTTTCTGACTTGGCCTTTCTTTTTTTACAAAGCAAGCAGTGCTAGAAGACAAGACAGTGACATCATCCACTGCATTAGCGAAAAACATTGAAAAAACAATTTTATCTGATAAGAACAATAAAATGATAATGATGTCTAATCTGATAAGAACAATGAAAAGATAATGATTCATTGATAATGGTATCTATTCTGATAAGAACAATAAAATGATAATGATATCATTGATACTCCAAAAAAAAGAAACAAAAAGTTTGAAATTACGGATTGTGGGAAAGTTATTGTACTAGCAAAGTTTTCAATATGGAAATAAAAGATTTACAAAAATATGGGAAGATAATTGTAATAGACTATAAAATAACAACAAAACAATCACCTATACTATCACTATAAGATAAATATTGCGAATATTTACATCAGGATATTATGAATATTGTAGGTCACTGTTTTTAACCAAGTTAATATTTGGAGAAGAGTTAGACTACGTACTTTTCAGTTCAAAACATCTGATGAGTCATGCAAATTCCATGTAACTATGGCTATAATGACGACCGATTCATTTCTTAGTTTTAATTTGCAAAAAATCAATTTGATGAAACATCGTAACGACAACTTTTAGATAGACTTACTAATAAATGATTCAGCGGTTCGTCATTAGTAACCAATTCGTCAGTCAATCTTCAACCATATTCATAAACAATTTAAAGAACATATTTTGAAACCTTTATTACTCAAGTATCGTTGCACAAACTGCTAAGTATGCTAGAATTCATGGCAATTCCGTGAACATCAATGAATTGCAATGCTGATTAAAAAATTTGAAATTTAAAATCAAATAACATATTTCATTAAGTGAAATGAAGCTTAGATTACGGAAAATAGGTTATACTGTATGTCAGTGACAAGTGGAAAATATATTAAAATAAAGTGCAACTCTTCATCCTTTATCTATATTTTTACTTTACATTTGATCAAATCAATCGTTCATCATTTAGGAATCAAATAGAAGTCAACATTTCATGCATTGAATAATAAGAATCTTATCTTTCTCATGATCCATGCGACCTAATCATTTAATTTAATCTGTCATTAATGTGAGAAGGAAGTATTTTATTTGTTTTTACATTCTGTTTGAAACAAATGAAGCAGCACCCATGTTGTTTTCAATTTTCTTACACCTTCTGGATAACAAGTTTTGCAAAGCACTTGTAATTTTTTTTTTTTTTAACCTTTCTATACCCACATTGCTTTAAATTATTGAATTTGTTTACTTATAACTCTGTTTTTAAAATATATTTGCAATGGCAATTAGAAAATTTATTGATTTTTGGGCATACTTTCCATAAAACAAAGCAATCCTTTTCAGCGAAAATGATTAAATTTTTCATTTCATTCTTCTTTCTTATCAATGATTAATTATTTAGCCGAAGCTATCTAGTTAGTAGCAATGTTATCAATACATGATAAGGACATGACAACGTTTTTGTTAATGTGCACTAATTAATATGTTTCAAACGTTAAGATTTAAATGGTATAGTTAGATGTAATATTTTCATCCTGTCTGTAATTCATTAATGGATGAATAGTTGTTTATAGTTTTGACATCCAAATTCATTTTTACACATTTCACTTCATTGTAATCTTAGCTTACAAAGTGAATCTTATTTTCAAAATCGCTCATTTTGATTTTCCTATATTTCTTTATAAAAAGAAACATTATAGTTAAAATTGAATATGTTCATTAGTTTGTCCTGTAGATAAATCGAATATCGAATTTCGATAATTATATTGTGAAAATAGACTAGTTTCTTTAGAGAGCTTACAAACCAACGCGAAATACATGACGCCCAAATGATGTCAAGGGACTAGATATCAATTCAGGCATCTTTTCTCATTTAGGCATGCTTTCTTTGTTTATAGACTTTGTTTCAGACGTATTCTTTAAGGGTATAATTTAGAATTTTCTTGATTACTTCTGTTGAATCGATTGAATTGCATAGCCAGAAAATTATGTTTGGAACATAATAGGAGTTTTTTTTCGGCCTAGCAATCAGAATACTGTTTTGCAACTATCATCAACAAAAAAAATTTAGATAAGTACTATTAATATTTAAAACTACGTGTCTCAAAAGGATTCAAATAGGATAACATGATATAAACTAGGCGTTCATTTTGCAATCATACATGAAAAAGCAAGTCATAATAAGCAGAAAAGTTGAATATCAAGTACCGCAGAAAAGTTGAAATATCAATATCAAGTACCGCAGAAAAGTTGAAATATCAATATCAAGTACCATTTAATTTAGGTCACTATCATTAACTTCCATTTCTGTGATCATTATAACATACAAATGTTTCTAAATGTTTTCAGTTTATATTTTTCCCTATAGTGTGAAATTTGTGTGAAATATATAGTGTGAAATTTTCCTATAATTTCAAGAATGCATTCTGTCTTTCGCTCTTTTTTTCCACCAAATATAAGCGAGCATTTTAGTCCAATTGACATTCGTATATGACTTTCTCTTTCTTGCACAAATATTCCATAAATAAAAAGTTTGTACGACACTAAATATTCTTTTGCTGCTAATCTTTTTTGTTCCTTTTGCGTTATTTGGTTTTTTTTCTGATATTTGAGAAACGATTTTTATGGATCACTAAAGACTTAAATATCTTGATTTCTTGCGCTAGAAGCTTAAATATTGTGATCTTGATTTTTTGCGCAAGAAAATTAAATATTGTGATTTTGATTTCTTTCTTGAATTTGAATTTTTTAGTTGCATCACCGCTCATTTATAAAAACCGAAGTCATGGCCAATGAATATGAAACGAATTACGTAAGTCTCATCCAACACTTTATTTTTTAGACGAATAATTTAAAGTGATTTAAAAAAAAAAAGAAAAGTAAAGTGCCTTCTTCATATCGTAGATTTTTAAATGTTTTAAATTTTGACCTTGTAACCTAAAATTAATCCTAATGATTGTTTTTCAAAATTTCAACTCAGAGATTTTATTATAACTCGGATCCGTACTGAATTGTTAACACATTTTACACGGAGCACATCAAGCTAATTTCGGAGAATTTTCCTCTAATTTCACAATTCCGTTTCCATAGCTAGAAATTTATCATGAGAAATCGTTTAGTAAATTTAGAAAAGCTTTACGATTTTAAAAAAATAAAAAATCCGCTTAAATGAAGTGAATGCTCTCCGCTTCATTACATTCAAGAGAGCATATGATTAGATAAGTTTGATATGAAAATCGATCATTCTGTGGCTCAGAAGATCATATCAATTTCAACTTGCTGCTTATCTCATGAACTTTGAAATTGAGTGCAGTTTGCGGCACGTGATTAAAGTACATTAATACTAATTAGTGTAATTGTTTTGTCTGAAATGGATAATATAATCTGCTGATTTTCATTTTTTAAGATTACATTCTAAAGCAGAATCATGATCCTCCCTAACTTCTTCAACATTTTAATTAAGTAGGTATCTTTCATAAATTGATACTTCAAACAGTTGTTAATTTTCTGGTTATTAATCTTATTACTAGGCGTAAGCTTTTGGGAATAAATTCATGTTTCCAGAATTCAAATTCTTGCTTTTCAGCCGGTGCCATACCGAAGTAAACTAACCGAATCATTTGAGCCCGGACAAACGCTTTTGGTAAAGGGTAAAACGGCCGAAGATTCCGTCAGGTATTTTATCTTTTTATCTTTGTTAATATAAATGACAGAAACATGTTTTTTTTCGATTGTAACGAAGTCTTTCAATGTGCCGCTTATATATTTTCTTCTATTAAACATTCTGGTTTTATTTGTTTTAAAAGAAGATTGTGTGAACAGTGTACGAATGCATCGGTGATTCGGAATGTTGACCATTGACCACATCAAAATAGTCGAGATTAATCGAAAAAATGGCACATACTATAGTTTGGTTCGTAGATCTGGTGTAAAAAAACATCTGAAATTATTGCAACTACATAAAAAAGAAATCTGCATAACATGACATTCTTATTACATCTCATTTTTATGAAGCCGATTTGATTTTTTTTTTTTTTTTATTCCTTCGTCCATGTTTAACGTACGACTGATTTAAAAATTTTTATTGCAATGAGCGATTCGGATTGTTGCGTATAAATCACACCAAACAATTCAGTATTTTAAAACCGAGCTATCGTAGTTTTTTAGATTTTTCGTTTTCAAAATTAATTTCAATGATTCTTTGAGTGAACGAAAAAGTTTACCGTACAATTTTACAATCTGAAAAGAAATTTTCATGATTTTTAAAACACGTTTCTTTTACTTCGTTTCATTCATAGTAAATAAATAGTAATTTTGTAGATTCACAATAAATCTGCACAATACTGCAGCGGATTTTAGCGGTAATGATGTTCCTTTGCATATATCTGTCCGCTTTGATGAGGGGAAGGTTAGTAATTTTCCTATGTATGATTTTATATTGATGATTATCACAGGCTTGTCATTTCTCTTTTGAAGCCAAAGGATTAGAAGGTGAAAATTTAAATATGGCATTGAAAATATTCATCGAATTGAGTAATATGAAATGCAGGAAGGAAGGAATACATATTTAAAAAAGCAGGATTCTGTTTTAGTTTTTTTTTTTAGATCCTACTTTTTTTCCGGATTTGAAATGAAATATTTATGAGAAAGTGATATAATCATTGCGCTGGTAGGTAGTGTAAAGTTTTTTAGAAGTATTGATAAAAGGAATAGTGAATTGCAATTGCATAAATGCTGAAGCAGAATGATAACTTATTTAAAATGGCACATTTTATATCGGTTCAGTCTCAGATCACATTTTATATCTATTGGTTTAATGCTTTTATTTCGTAGATTGTGTTCAACACATTCAGTAAAGGTGAGTGGGGCAAGGAAGAAAGAAAAAGCAATCCTTATAAGAAGGGAGATGATATCGATATTCGAATTCGTGCGCATGACAGTAAATATACAATATATGTTGACCAGGTAATTGAATGTTTAGCAATTATAAGATGTGAGAAAATGGAATTGAATTTCTTCAAATTAATGATGCTTCACATCATCATGGATCTGTTTTGCATTATAACTTGCTGGAATACGAAGTAAGACTTTAACGTTCTAGGCAAAATTGCAGATTATAATGAAGTGAAGTGAGTAATTCATTAAAAAATAGAGAGGATGAATAACATGATGATGCAATGTAAGTGCGCAATTAGAATTGTGTGCATAAGACCCGAAATCGTCGACACAATCAAAAAAAGGTACACCACTTCAGTGGCTTCGATTAAGGATTCAGACTTCACATGAAAACATCGCATAAACTTCCGAAAGAACCGTGAACCAAATTCAGCTTAATTCTATGAAAAGAGAAATAAATGAATGTTCCAACTTTTAAAATTACATAATTCTTGTATGCAGCGACTCCTAATGCTTTCATTTTATAAAAAGAAATATGAATATTACTTTCTGCTATCTTTAGTGTGTCTTAATTTGAATAATATATGTTTGATTAAGAAAAAGAAAAGAGAGAGATGAAAATGCTTATTGAGAGGAAGTTCTGAAAATTAAAATTTAGCACATTTCGTCTATTTTGCAGAAGGAAGTGAAAGAATATGAGCATCGTGTCCCGCTATCATCAGTAACGCATTTTTCGATTGATGGTGATGTGCTCGTTACATACATTCATTGGGGAGGCAAGTATTATGTAAGCATTCCTCATCTTTTTTTTACCATATCTTTTCTCATTTGCTTTTTTTTTTTAAATAGTAATATGGCTAAATGTTCTTAGTTTTTCAAGTTTGCTTTTAAAAATTTCAAGGCAAATCTATTTGTTATTATCCTGCACTTGTCTAATTTTAAAGCTGTAATTTGTTTTAAATAGTAGAAATGAGACTAATTAGTATTAATTAGAACCATATCATATTTACAACGAGTTTTTTTTTTTAAGTTTTTTTTTACAACGATTTATTTTGCTTTTAAGATTTGTTAAAATTTTATTATTATAGCCAGTTCCATATGAAAGTGGATTAAGTGGAGAAGGTTTGTCGCCAGGCAAATCGTTGATTATCTTTGCACTACCAGAAAAGAAGGGGAAACGCTTTCACATCAATTTACTCAAAAAAAACGGTGATATTGCACTTCATTTCAATCCTCGGTTTGATGAAAAGGTTTGTTTGTATTGTATTCGGTAATTATTTTGCCAAAATTTAGAAATGAAAATGAAAATTGGAAAAGTGTGTTCGTTTTTGATTATGCTTAATATGTTAGTGTTAACACTTGCTGATGTTTATATCTGCAAAATAAAGTGATATAATCACTGGCGCTAGTTGGCTGGGATTGTTCCTTACCACCTTAAAATTACTCTTTTTTTGGGATAAAAAGTTTAAATTATTAGTAACTCGTACATTTTCATTAATTTTAAACGGTTTTGAAATTGAAAGAAAATAAATTAAGGATTGAAAATTTATAACGAAAATGTTTCATGAAAAACATTTTTAATTCTAAGACTATTTTGACCACTTTCTCTTTGATCAACTTTCATTTATTTTTTATTCATAAGAATTCTAGGCGATAGTTCGTAATTCGCTGATTGCTGGTGAGTGGGGTAATGAGGAACGTGAAGGAAAAATGATACTTGAGAAAGGGATCGGCTTTGATTTAGAAATCAAGAACGAGGAGTACGCGTTCCAGGTTCTATTTTTTATTCGCAATTAATACTACTAATTGGAATCACTAGCGATTTAATTAGATAGATAATATACTATTCCTGATTGATTCACAAGAGTCGATTTTTATCACGTATTAAAAATTCATGTGAAGTTAGGTCTTACCAACTAGGAGGATAGAAAGAATGTTTTCTTTGATCTCAGGTTTTTCAAGTTATCAAAATTTTGAACCTGCAGATAATAATTGAAAAATATGCGTAATGGAATTAAAGAAATAAGTGATTCTTTAAAAACTCTTTAAAATTTCTAGATATTTATCAACAGCGAACGATATACAACATACGCTCATCGCCTTGATCCTCATGAAATCAATGGTCTTCAAATTGGCGGTGATCTAGAAGTGAGCGGCATCCAGATGCGTTGAAAAAAAAAATCATTACAACGGCAAAAAATCATTCTTTCCAGTATTTTAACGCCAAAATTTCCTTAACTTTTTTTCTTCAACGAAAAATTTTCATGGAAAATTAGGGTGATTTTTTTGCAATATGGTGAAATGTCAGTTCTCTATTTTTTTAAAAGTTAAGAACGCACAAAGGGAATATATTAGAATTGAAATTTTTGGTGTTTAAATTAGCTTGGTCACCATCATAGCATATTCTTAAGGAATGAAAATAAAGGCTGATAAATTGTTCCGCTTAGTAAAGTTACAGTGATCCTTGCTTTGATAGCCACTTAATTTGACTAATTACTGCGAACAGTATCGAGATTTGTATATTGTTCACCTGATTAAGTAATTTTTGAGCAAGAGACAAGTGTAGCTTTTTAAATTTGATTTCTGAATGCTAAAAATTTCCCTATTTCTGACTTTCCTGTAACGCTTGTAATCTAACTTTAACGGATAGCTTTCTTTGTCTATTCTGTATTCGATTCACAACGTATTGATTGTATCGCTAGGAGAAAAAGTTGGTGGATTCAAATGACAGAAATTTTTTTACTTCATCTTCTAACTGCCAACTGCTATATGCATCATCGTTATGTCATTATCATCTAGACATGTACTCTTTTGATCCAATCAATTTTGCTTGCTTTTCTGCTCTTCATTTTTTTTTTTTTTTTTTTTTTTTTTTGGATAAACAATGGCACTTGTTGATTTTCTATCATCTTTTTTTCTATCAGCATTTCCTTATTAAGAGAAGTCTTGACATCTTATCGAGATTCAAATGTGACAAAATTTAATTCTAATTTTTCGCATTAGTTATCGAATCTCATACAACAATTATTGTCAGTTAAATTAATGCAAAATATAGCACTTAAACTTGGAAAATTTTCGCAGAAAAAGATGATTTTTATGCACTGAACGTCATATTTGTGATCATCGAATAGAGAGAAAATTAGTTTATTTCCGCCTTCTTATATTGCGATCTATCCTTCTCAGTTCCTTTACTTGTATAATTTTTAATTAAAAATCATTTAATGAACTAATTTTAATTTGGAGTTTTGTTTTGCACATCTAGTGCTGCTTTTGCAATGAAAATAAATTTCGTGACCATCTTTTTCAGAATGTTTGCTTTTAAATCAAAGCTTAAATGGAAATTGTTTTTGCCGTACGTCATAGTTAAATATGTAGAGTAGAACGTATTTTTAAATTGGAAAATCAAACAAGTGGATTTTAGTGTAATGACAAGAAATATACAGAATAGCATTTCTGAAATAAAAAATTCGATTTAGAAGACATGCTGCTCTTTCATTTATAAAGTGATTAAAATAGAGCATCCTATTATATTCGAACACAATGGTCATAATGACAAGAGGTATTCTATTGCTGATCTGTTTAATTCTCTGGAGAAAATCACCTGTGATGGTTACGTATTTTTCAACTGAAACCTATAGGTTAGTTACCCGTCGAAAATATCTCAAACTATATCACCTTTTTCTAGACGAAGAGAGTTAAAGAGGAATATATCGTCAATATTTCTTTCACAGCTGACCTATTCCTCGCACCTACTGCTTTTTAAAGATTATCTTGATGATGAGATCTATGAGACCATTTGATTGCTTAGGTTTTAAGCGATAGATGGTAATAATGTCAATCAACACGGATATATCAGCTTATTTGGATTATAGAAGGAAATTTCATCGCGGATCATCTAGTAAATGATGCTATTTGTTGCATTTTGTTTTTCACTTTAAAAAAGTGCATAGCTTTTGATTTCTGATTTCGGAAGAGTCCGCAACTCTTCCTCGGTTTTAATGCGATACAGAAGACTACAATGGGATGTTTTTCATTATTTTCCAATTCGATTACACAAAAAGTAGAAAAATTTGAATCTGTTCTGTTTCTCGTCACGTCATCATTTTTCTAATTAAGTTGCACAAAATTTTTCTGGAGCTTAAAGTTAGGAATATCTGTATTCCTTGTCATTGTTGTTCGGAATTTCAATTTTTAGTTTCTGTTGGCTTATATAATTCAGTTTTTATCTCAATTTGATGCTGATCGACCTAAAAATAATTTTTCACAAAGATGGAATTGCAAAATTGCTGTAAAGTTGGGTAAGACTATCCCATATAATTGGGGAAAAGAAACAAAATAAAAACAGAACCAAATCGGCATCTCCTTTTCGGTGAAAATGGATATCGTTGTAACTAACAGATTTTACTGAGCTTGCTGCACCTTCTAACCAAAGATGATCGTCCCAAACACAAAAAATGCACATAAAAATTTTCCAGTACTTTTCAACAGATTTGAATAAAAAATTGCTTTTAAAAATCACTGCAAGAATTCGACCCTTATAATCGTGATTGTTCATTAGCGTTTCACTAAATTAATTAGTTACTTCGAAACAGACAAGCTAATTGCTATCTCTTCCTAATTGATTTTCTACTGAATCGTGTTGGAAATACTATGTCATATGATAGAAAGAGAAAAGCGAATAATGAAGAGATTTTTATTAGTAAGAAACTTCATGAATTCTCAGATACTTTGAATCATCAGGAATTGAAGTTAGCCAACAACAGATGGTCGGGAATTTTATCATTGTATTTCACAACTATCTTTCCTGCAAATTATATTTGTAGTAGATGTCGGAAAAACCGAAATAATTATCGGATAAAATGTTTGGCGCAAGTCAAATTATATTGCGCTATGATTATTTTTGTGAAATATTGTAGAATGTTACAAAACGAATTTTATTATTTTGTTTTTGATAAGTTTCAAGGTGTTTACCACCAATATCGTCAATCATATGATTCTTTAGAAAGTTTTTTTCTGTTTACCTAAGGTCATGACTTTAAGCTCCTTTTTCGTAAATAGATATGACTAATGATCTGTAATGCAACCAATGCTGCTCCCTTTTTTTATCTTCATTACTGTTCTGTTATTATCCTTCGTCTTATAATACGCATTAGCTCATCAATTAATAACCTTTTTTCGCAGAAGCACCATTTCCTTCGTGTTTCTCCTCAATTCTATATTTCGATTCGTTATGTTAATACCTGCACATTTTTCTCGTCGTCCTATCGCGATGATTGGTAATAATCTGAACGTCGTTCTATTGTAATTAATATCTGGACATCAATAAAACTACAGCCACCTGCATTTCAAATTCTATTGGGAACAATCGGAGTGTCCGTAAGTTATTCATTTTCAAAATTTTTCGATAGCTAACAAAAATATCTTTTTCCGACATAATTTTTGGTGCGCGAGGTGCGGTGAGATCGAAATTAAATTCTTAATGATATGACGATATGACTTCCACAATAATAGAAAGTATTAAACCTGTAAAAGAGACTGGAAAGACTCCTTCTCGAAATAAAGACTTTGGACATCAAACCTCTGGAGCCTAGGAGGAGGAAGAAAAATATGAAGAAGTAACAAAAAGAGAAATAAGAATCTTCAAGTCGATACATGAAGCAAACGAGGCGATCATCACGTTGACTATGTATAAAAAAGAAATGGACAATGAAATGGAGAAACTGACATTAACCTCGAGTTCGATCCAAATATCATCTAAGGAATCATCGAAGACAATGCGTCACTCGAATGTTAACTGTCCTCAATTATCCATGCTCACTTTTAGTGATGATCCATGGCACTGGGGAAAATTCTGGAGCAGCTTTAATGCGGCTGTTCACTCCCAAGCCATTTCAGAAATCCAAAAATTAAATAAATTAATTTCCTCCTTAAAAGGAACAGCATTGCAAGCCGCATGGACTTATAACATAGTCTCAGAAAATTATAAAATCGTACGAAAAATGCTAAGCGAGAAATATGGTGATTCATCGACTATTACTAAACTACCTACTATACAACGAGCTACAATTCATCAACGAAATAAAAAAGAACAGATTGAAACAGTAGAAAAAATCGATAACATTTTCCGACAATCAGAGGTGCTAGCAGAAAACTTAGAGCACTCTAGCAATGAAACCATAGTTGAAAGCCGACAAGAATGAACGCTAAGTTGGAAATTCCATCATATCGACAAACCTATAGCAATTATCAAGCCAAACAGCTAAAATGGAATATTTGGAAAGAGATCGATCGACCACGAAGGCAACGAATTTCGGATCAAATCGAATATGGAATTAACAAAGTGACTGAACTAATACAAGAAGACTGTGATACATTGACGACTTGTCACTCTTGGCGTTTATGCTTTCATAATATGTTTGGTAATAATTATCATTAAAATTAGGTTTTTTCTGTTCCGCATTTCATTTACTTTATGTTAAACACTCAAATCAAACGACAAACCCGACTGAAATTGAATTAGCCGTTTCATTAAAAAACCATCCAAAACAAACACTTATTGAACAACCGGATAAAATGAATATCTTTCATCATACTTCAACCCTAAAATCTTCTCTCAGTCGGGAGTGTTAAAAGAACCAAAATTATTATAGGATAGAATTATGGCGCAAGTCAGATTATATTATTACGCTATGACTATTTCTGTGAAATATGATAAATTGTAGAATATTAGAAAACGAATTTTACTCTTTTGTTTTCGATAAGTTTCAAGTGTTTACTATCAATATCGACAATCATATGATTCTTCAGAAAGTTTTTGTCTTTCTGTTTACCTAAGGTCATAACTTTAAGTTGCTTTTTAGTAAACAGATACGAATAATGATGCTATAATACAAAAACATTGTCACTTATTTATAAAACTGAGTAATCTGATATTATAAACATTCACCTCGAAAAAAAGCAATTTAAAGTCATGACCTTAGGTAAACAGAAAGACAAAAACTTTCTGAAGAATCATATGTTTGTCGATATTGATATAAAGGCTAATTCCGCTTAAGTCAGTTTTTTCAGCATCAATTTCACCACTTTCTCCTACTGCTATTATTCTTCAACTAATACTGCTCTTTTTTTTTTATCTTCCATACATTCTGTTATCATCCTTCGCCTTATAATATGCATTAGCTCATCATTTAATAACCTTTTTCGCAGAAGCACCATTTCCTTCGTGTTTCTCCTCAATTCTGTATTTCGATTCATTATGTTAATACTTGTATATTTTTCTGCTCATCCTATCGCAATGATTGGTAATAATCTGTACGTCGTTCTATTGTAATTAATATCTGGACATCAATAAAACTACAGCCACCTGTATTTCAAATTCTATTGGTAACAATCGGAGTGTCCGTAAGTTATTCATTTTCAAAACTTTCTTTTCTATATAGCTAATAAAAATACCTTTTTTCGTTAGTAATCATTCCCAAGAAATAAATATTGTAAATGTTTTACTTGGCTTGCAACTGAAAATTAGCTGAGTAAAAATTAGAAATGAAAGCTTCAAAGATTATTTTATCCAAAACCATTTTCTCGCTCGTAATTTTTGTTTCTGTTGCGTTGCAGTATTTCTGATTCAAAGTAAAAACTCTGTGATGTGGTTATCCGTATTTTCTCTAATTTGCTTATTTATTGTCGAACCAGCGATGGGGAAAATTTTGAATAAAAAAGTTTCCGTACCCGATAATGATAATACATTACAGGTATTTCCAAAATATGTTTTTCATTATTTCTATATTAAATCACTTTGTTTACTATGTTTCGAAAAAAAATTTGATTCTTTTAAGTGTTTAAGGGAAACATATATTATTCACAACACAATATTAACAGAGTAGACTTTGATATTATATTTGATATAAATAATGGGAATAGTTTCAGCTTATAACATAATGTTGGTTACCTTCTGAAAATATTCTTAGTAAGGATATTGTTTCTGATTATCATCATGATTAGATTAATGCAAAACTCTAGACATTCGACACAATTAATGCAAAACTCTAGACATTCGACATAATTAGAGTCTTTGTTAATAATAGTCATATCTAGCAACATGAGGAAAAAGTATGCTGGAAAGATTCCGGTCAGTGGACGCTACAAGCAGATTAAAACTAGGAAAGGGAAGAGATAAGCAATAATTCGGAATAAGAACACTTTTTCAATAGACGAATACAGTAACTGCAATAGCAAATAATTAAATCAGAAGGATAAATTCTCTTCCGATAGAGCAGTAGCAGACTGCTGTTCAGCCCATAATGAAAAGTTCTATAATTGCTACATGAAAAGTTCATAATGTCTTTGTATTCTATATTCTAGAAGGATTACTCACTGTTCTACTTATAAATATATATTTTGTTTACTTCCATAAACACATGTCAAGAGGTTGAATTCGGATTAATTCGATTATACCGTTACTACTTTATCGAAAGATAATTATACAAAAAGCCTCTATTTTTTGGGAAATTTGATCTGGAAGCTCTTTATAAATCGAATAGTTTATTTAAATTTAAAAAGAAATAGAAAAGGAATGGAGGACGATGAAAAGTAAGTTTTTTAATAGTAGCTCGTTAAACAAAATTAAGGCAAACATTTCCACTTCGTATGATATGCATCAAGGGCTTGTATAGCTAACTTCTAAAGCATAAATAAGTGGTTTCAAAGCAGATGAAGAATTTATTTAGAAAGTTACAGAGTTCCAGTTCAGTTATAGAGAGTTACGTTATAGTTACGCTTGATTATACTATTCATAAGATGTTATGAGATACAATCAATTTATATTGGATGTACGCATTGTATCCTGTAAATAATTATAACGTAACTCTCTACAACTGAACTGTAACTCTGTAACTTTCTAAATAAATTTTGTGATTAGTTGAATCGACGAATTAGTTGAACCGCTACTTTGTCACTCCTACAAAGTCATTTCAGCAAATATTATACAGGTCAGGAACGCTATATACGAATTCAAAACTACCCAATTCCGAAACCAACTGGTGGATACCAATACAAGGTGTGGAACTTTAATATTATCTGAAATACGAATTTTAGATTACATTTCTATTATTGATGTAAACTTCAGGTCAATCACTAAAAGCAACAGTTGTACGAACTTATAACAGACAAATATCCAAGTATTATGCCACTTACAATTTTTTCCAAACGAACGCAAGAAGCTTATGCAACAAAAATGTGCGTAACAACTGAAGTGTCCTTTTTTTTTCAATTTTTCATGCCTTTATTCTTCAACACTAATTATATGGCAAATGAATATAACAGTTCATAATTGGTCGAGAAAAGTAGCTCCATAGTCGAGAAAAGTAATTTAATTTTAATTACATTTTACAGACGGTGGCATTAAGCAATTTGAAAACTTGCCAGTTGGAAACCCCAGTAACGCAGCAACAGGTTATTTGATATGGTATAAATTCTTCACAAAAATAAGAATAACTTTCTTTCTCTCCTCTATTAGGCTTTTCATATTTCACAGTGTGGAAATTATGATCTTTAACTCGACCTTAAATTTTTCCTAGAAAATAGAATCCTTTTGCATTATCATTCAATTACGCTTCAGTTACGCTTAAATATGAACATGTCACCAAAATTCTAAAACTTTTTTAAACAGGTATGCAACATAACATTTGCATGGACCGAAAATGATTGGTCTACAGTGGAAATCGAAGGTACATGCGACATTAAATTGATGCCACGAAATCAAGAAAAAACATCTTCGAAACAACTGAAGCTATCGGTGAAATAATTGAATGCTTATGAAAAGAATAACATTAAATGTTATTTCGCATTCACTATTTAAATAAAAGTGTCATTTTATTGCGTAGATTCATACATATGTACATGCTACTCCACGCATGTTTTCGAAAGAACAAAACACCGCAGGAATCTGAATTTCAGCATAATATTTCTATTTCAATATCATTGATACATATTAGCAACTCTGTCATTAACATTGTTTCATCAATGCCAATAATAATTGCAAAATTTATTTAAAAATATTGAGTAGAAGTTTCAAGATAAATACTTTTTTTTGTCTCATAGTTTTTTAGCTTTTGGAAATTTTAACGAAAAAAAACTTGTCTTTTCCGATTTTCTAAATAAATGTAAACCCTGAAATATGATACTTTCAGCCAAATCACATGCTGCTCTGATCTTGTCAAAATATGAGATGAAGATAAAGAAATATAATAATTCAACCACAAATACATTTAAATATTCATTTCCGTTGCGTTGTAATTTTCGTCGATTTAAATTATTCACATACTTATTAAACAAGCTTTTTGCTATTTATTAAAACTTTTCAAATATTTATTAGTTTTGCATTCCTGTCAGTCAGCAAAATTTGAGGATGAGAAACTTGGAATTTGGATAAATGAGAAACTTTAAGGAATCACGTAGTCATGAATCTGTATTTCTACCGGTAATATCTATCGGGAAAGTACTGTACATGCGAAATGTACCAGCACATATCAATTTTCACTAAATGATGGAATTTCACTAAACGAAAATTAACAATAATATTTTTTCTGATAGCCAAATATGAGATAAACAAAAATTATTTCCCCTTTTCTGAATCTCAAACATGTACACTCATTGTTACATTTTTATGCTGCATGAATGTAAATAGTTACGTCAAAATGTACGTTTACGTACGTGTTCTACGTGTAAGAAGATAAAGAAGCAGAAATTATTTACATTCCTGCAACATCTTATCAACACTTATCGACCGAAGGATTCTTGTCTAATGAAAAATGAAATCATGCAACACAAATGCAACAAGTTTATTCTTGAAACGTGGGATGGTCGTGTGTGGGTAGAATGGACGTTAATTATTGTTGATAGAAGAAGAAAATAACATACGTGGTAAGGTGGTCGTTTTTCAGGTATTTCAAATAAGTTTGCTCAATTACTCAAAGCCCCAAGCTATGAATATCTCAACAACAACGATCTCACAACCATATACTTACATTTATGAAAATTTGTACAAAGAAGTTTGCTTTAATTTTCACTTATTATAAGATTCAACGTAGAATTAAGCGTTGAAAATAGGTGATCAGAGTAAAGTCAGAATTCAACGCTTAACGTCATGAGATTTTTTTTTAAAAAATTCACTTTGATTTTTAATGTTATCTTATGCAATTGAAGAACATTTCTAGCTACTTGAAAAAATGTCTCGTATTGATTATTTTCAATGTGAAAATAGTTTTCCGCATTTTCAACCTAATAATTGAATTGAAATATTTTAGATGAATATGAGAGGAAAGGATTTTGTGCCTGCACAAGAAGCAGCAGCATTTTTGAAACGATCCAACTTGAATGTTACAATTTTGGGCCAAGTATTTATTTTTTGTAACTATTAAAAGTGTACGAGTTAGCACAGTTAGCAACGTTTTGTTAAGAAACGTCAGGAGCTGATAATTGTCTAAGAACTTAGATAAAAGAACTTGATAGAAGTTCTGACATTGACATTATTTTTAAATTCAAATTTCGAATGTTCCGTAAAATAGCACTACGAACTTCAGAAACAAAAAATACTTGCTTTTATTCAGATCTGGGAATTGGCTGATTACAATCGAAAAGGTTACTTGGATAAAACTGGTGCTTTTATTGCATTCAAGTTGGTGGCAGCTGCTCAACAGGGACAATCTATCTCATGGAATTCTTTGCTGCTTAAACTAGAACCTCCATCCTTTGCATCAAGGTCTGCTACACCATCTATGCCTAATTTTGGTACCACATCAATCAATCTTAATGAAAGCTGGGCAATCAGTCCAACCGATCAGGCGAAATACGATTCCATCTTTGATGGTTTGAATCCAGTTGAAGGGAAAGTACCCGGTAAAAAGGTGATGCATATTTATTTTGCACAGAGGTCAGTATATATTAGTGTAACTCATTACAGGATCTCTTCTGATGACAATGTGCACTATTCGATATAAATTGCTCTCGTATTGTATCTTCCAAAGCGAATTTCGTTTTCATTTTTGTGTGAATCTCTGGGCCACTTTGTATCCTAATGATAATGGAAACTATTGTTGACTACTAGTCTTTTTTATTCATACAAAATGTGTTAGTCTTCTTTATCAAAGTTCAGATAGTATTTGACTTTGTATTTTTTTACTCCTTGAGTCATTTTCAGGTACGGCCTGTGCTGCTAAATTCAGGACTTCCAAGTACATCATTAGCAAGGATTTGGGAGTTGGCAGACATGGATAAGGTTAACCAATTACTGCAGCTAATTTAATAATTTTTCAACACCTACATAATTGATTGATTACGCTTGGTTTACCTCATTAATATCTAAGCCGATACAATGAAGGCAAAGTCCATTAAGTCGGATCTGTGTTCGCGACTTTATTAAAACGTTAGCTAATGATTCTTAAGGAAGTGATTTTCTGGAAGACACAGACACTCGACGTCTCCGTCTGCACATGATTATTTACGAGCTATAGTCAAGGCTTACGCATATGCATGGATGTTTTAAAATTATTTTAAAATTATGCTTCAGTTTCTCTTCAGGATGGCAAGCTTGATCGCATTGAAATGTCTGTTGCATTACATCTGGTTTATTGTGCCCTGCAAGGAGAACCAGTGCCAAGTGTTCTACCACCATCTCTAATTCACCCGACAAAGCGTGAACTTGTGCAGTTTTCTTCAAGTATTCCGGTTCCAGTATCTCGTAAGAGTCCTTCGATATTAAAACAAAATTTGCGCAAGCACTATCGTTGTTTGAATTAATAGGATACTGTTTAATTTTTGGGATTTTTTTTTAGAATGGAGTGGTGGTCGACAAAGAACCGGCTCAGTAGTATCCTTGGAAAGTTCTGAACAGTCAGTGTCCGGATCTGAAAGGTTGCGTTCACAAAGTGTCCAGCCAACAAGTGTTACCACACCAGTCTCTTTTGTTAGTTTATCCCTAAGGCTTTCTTAACTTTAAAAATTTTTAAGTGAATCGTTTGTAATTTTTATTCGTTTTAGCTGGCACCACTTTCATTATTACCTGATACAGCATGGCCAGTGCAGTCAACATGTTATGAAGCTAGTTTTCATCAGGTACTTTTGCACTTCAGAATATAACGTGGGAATGTCTCAACGTTGGAATTACTTCTGGTTCCATTTTCAATATCTCAGTTTTTATTAGTTTAATTTCAACTGTTGCTACTTCGTTTCTAACTCTGTTATGTTAGGCGGCTGTCATTGAAACTTTTTTTTACAATTTTTCCCTTTATAGATTCTACGATCCAGATTATTCTATTTGGGTATTGCAGGCTGATACTAACCAGGATGGATTTGTTTCCGGTGCAGATGTCCGTGACATTTTGCTCGCAACAGATATAGAGCAGAAAACATTGGCATTACTTTGGTCGCTTGTGGATCTGAAGAAGAATGGAATGTTAAATTTGGAACAATTTTCTCTGATGTAATTCCTTTTTATTGGTCCAGTGAAGAAAAGTTGTCAACTTTTTAAATGTAGAGATGTTGTGACGAATTTCATGGGAACTTTTTTAGCATGTACCTAATTGAAAATCATAAACGAGGAAAACCGATACCATATGTATTACCGCAGAATTTGATACCACCATCTTTTCGAACAGTCGAAGCCCCTGCAGCTAATGTGACTAGCGGATATGCTATGGTAGCTCATTTCCTAAAGTTATGAAAATGATTTGGTTACTGTTTCTTCAAAGTCGGTAAATTTTCGTAATTGATGAACTTATTTCTCACTCTTTGGTGTCACAATCAAGGGTATGTCTGAAAGAATCTATCTTTAATGATTGCATCATGAAAAAATACCATTTATTCAACATGTAGCAGAGTACAGTACCAACTGGAAACGAGGAACTGGATTCATTATTGCGCGAAGTTGAGAAGCTGATTCTGGAGCGCCGAGAGGCTGATCAAGAAATTGTTCAACTTGAAGCTGACATGACTGTGAAGAACAGTGAAATCAAGAATTTAAAGGTTTTTAATTGAAAGTAAATTCAACTAATGTTTGTGACATTGTGTTAATACTAGTTCATTTTTGTTGATCTCTATGAATTACTTAAACAGATGTTTAATACCATTTTGCTAATAGGCACTATTCTGTTTATTTAACACCCCTAGGGTTATTAGATCTTGCTGTAAACATGTATAGTTTAGCAGTTTTATGTCAGAGGTTCATTGAAAGATATTTGAGAAGGTCAGCGGTTTCATTGATAAGGTATTTGTAAATTAAATGAGAGCGAAAAAAAGAAATATTGTAAAATATTCGAAATCTTTCGGTTGCAGATTGAACTAACAACATTAGAAAATACAGTAGCACAGCTGGAAAAACAGAAAGGTGAAGCAGAAAAAAGACTTGAAGCACTTGATTTACAAATTTCACAACTGGGACGAAATGTGGAACAATCTAGAGAAAAAGTCAAAGAAGAGGAAAAAAGGCTTAGCGAACTTCATTCGCAAAGCACTCGAAATGAAGAAGATAAAACAGTAAGTATTACTATATTTACTTGTTTATGTGTAAAAATATCGCTTTTTGCTTTCCAATTCCGTACTCTTGATATCTTTAGAATTAGCACATAGTTGTAGTTAAGAAAGAATATTATGAGCAAGATTTCTGCTATAAATGATTGTTTTAACAAGCAGTGTTTAAATGATTAGTTGGATGATTTCAGTCAGAGGATAAATCATGTTTTTGTTAGTAATTAACAGTGTATATGAACTTTTCCAATTCGTTAAGAAATATCGGTATCAGTTACTTTCTTTTAGACAACTGAAGAATTGATAAATGTGCAACGAGAAGTTCAGTCTTTGGAAGCAGAAAAGAATACGCTATCTGTTACACTTTCACAGCATAATGCCTCTATCGAAAAAGCATCGTTGGAACTTACAAAAGTTTGCTTATTTTTTGATAGTTATATAATTGTTTTTATTCCTTGAATAGATTTTCTTGTATTCTTTGTTCATTTCCACAGAATTTTTTCTTCAACATATGATATTCTTTATTTGTATATTGATCGCTCTTTTGCAATTTCAGTTGCAAAAATGTGTTCATTGTTGAGGTTATCTTGTTGCCTAATGTTGGTTTACTTTCTGGAGATATCTAGAGACGTATATTTTTGGGAATAATACATCTCTTTCTTTTAACTTAAGTTTCATTTTCAGTTAGAAAGGAAGTGTGCAAACACTGAAGAGATAACAAAACGTATTGAAAATGAGAATGAGAAGTTAAAGAAAGTGGCAGAACGTCTCACTCAATTAATAGAAAGCAATGATATTGAAACACTTAATAAAGAAAAGAATGAGCTTTTTGCTGTGCTCGTGGAAATTTCTCCGGTACTTGTTAATGATTTTTTAACAGATAGGAAGAAGGTTCCAAATGAGAGTGCTAACAATCATGTTGATAAGTTTGTTGTTCTGAAAACTAGAAAAGAGGAGTTGACGGAGATTTTTGATTCTTTTCTCAGTAAGCTATAAGACACCTTTGACTGTACTGCGTAAATGATTGATTGAAATTAAAAAAGTGAGGGATTCCAAAGGTAAAATAGTCGATGATGCAGTCAAGTAAAGAATCATCAAACAGCATGTTTTTTAAGGTTACCGAAAGTCAAAATCTTGGCACCTCTGCAGATCCTCTCGCAACCATTCGGCCAGGTTTTACTTCCTTGTTTTTCTATTCATGGTGATTATTTTAGATTATAGAGAGAACCTAATACTAATTCATAACTGGAATAAATTTAGTGGGATTTATTAATAATTATTCAGTGCTTGAAATGAATTGTTTTGCAGGCGTTGGATTTGAAACTGATCCATTTGTGGGTACGATTAACTCATCATTTAAGAATTTTGACGCTTTCTCCGGCAAAGATCCATTCAGTTCGGATAATACGAAATTTCTACCAGCTACTACTCCCACAAAAACACCGCCACCACCACGACCTGCGCCGCCAAAATCATTGAAAACTGGTGTGGAATCGGATCCATTTTCTAGCATGTAAGTGTTTCTTAGCGAAAATAGCAAAATTATGATTTTTTAAAATTTCCGTTGAATTTCTGTCTTTTTACACATTTTCAATAAAAAAAAATTATTTTCTTATTCCTTTCTTACGCTCAATTTCTTTCCAGAGATCCGTTTGTTCAAAGTGGAGCAACAGCCACCGTAACAACAGACCAGTTCGCAGATTTTGCTAACTTTGATGCTTTTGCGAAGTCTTAAATTTTTTATGCTTGATATGTATTGTCCATTTATCATTTTTGTGAATTCATCTTCTACTATTATCTAAATTTTGTGATTTTTGACTCTTCTACACTTTATAGATTCCGCTTGCTTGAACAAAGTTCAAGTTACCAAATACTTCATTAATATTGTCGCCATTTTGTATTTTACTGCATGTCATCGGTACTGTAAATTTTGTTATAGATATTCAAGTAATAAAATGTCACTCCGTTCTTTAAATTTCAAAAATCGAAGCCCTTCAAGCTTCCTAAATAGAATTTTGAAAAATTTTTAACCATGAATTTGATGACTAAAATTCATACACAGCATGAAATAGCGTTAATATAATATTGTGTAAGATCAACATAGTTTGCTTCCTTCTAATATCTTTTATTACTTCCATATGTGAATATTTTTCCTTAGTTGACAGTATGGAACTGGCATAGTTGCTATTTATCGGCTATCGGATTAATAATACCGAAAATATCGTACCGAGGGGAGTAATTTTGATTGTAGAGTAACACAAATTGTAGTTAACAATTGTGTTGCCAGAAAACAGTGCAAAAAATTGAAAGTGGGCAATAGAGGGGAAAGCGAAATTAAGATCCTAGCAAATACTATGACGGCGGTAATCCTAAATTTATGGGGTTGCCGAGAATTTTCAGGAGAAAATTTAAATAATGTGGTCGTCATGCAGAAACAAATCATCAATACCTTCTGATATGATGGAAAATTCCCGAAAATTTGATCAAAAGAAATGATTGGAGATGTGGAAAGCAATGAGAATATAATATATTCTTTAAAGCGGAATGTATTTTTTGGTGTAAACCCCAACGAAGATTCTCTATTATTAATAAGTTTCAATCGATTTTTCCAGTAGCTGAATTACTTTTGCAATAACAAACACTTCCGCAACAATCCATCTGGATTTAGTATGGTTGATGTACCAACACAATCTAACATAGAGAAACCTGGATTAAAGCTCCACAAGACCTTAATTTAATATTTTCTTTAAATAATAAGCTTCATTAAGATTAAGAGAAACTCGCATGCTATAATCCTAGTACATTTTGATGTTTACTTGCTACCTAATAAAGCTTACAAGTTTGCAAACATCAACAAATTTATAATTCTTCAGCTTATATCTTTCCAAAAGTTAATGTAAGACTGAAACGAAACAGCCGCGAACTGAATCACAAAATACTAACTTTTCTAGCCTCCTTACCATGAAATACTGATGTCCAAAAAGTTACTAATGATCGAAATGGAATAGCTAAAAAATAAAATCGAATAGGTATATTCTTTTTTATTTAATAATCAATTTACTCATGTCTTCTTTGTTTATATTATGATACAACAAAATTTCAACTAGTTATCATTAGATGATCTTTCCGACTGATTTTTCCAAAGAACTCCTAGTTCACATGTATGTTCATCCAATGCAATAATATTAATATTGAAATATTTTAAATATTGTTGAAATAAAGCATTAAACAAATAAACCCTAATATTTCAGTGTGCTAGTTAGTAAAAATTTTTGTGTAAAATAAAAGATACTTTCTCGTTTTCCAAAGAATTCGGTTAAGAATAAATATACGAGATTCGTTTTAATCCGAACACCAGATTTTCATAAACTTACATAATTAACCCATTACATACCAGACATAATACGACTATCAATCATTCTCCCGAATCATTCAAATATTATTCAAAACCACTCAATTCATTTTCAGATTCTTTTTTGAAACTATGGTCCACTTCAAAGTAGAGCTATTCATGTAAATAGAGCTACTAAATCATTCATTCGAGGAAGCTGTTGCAAAGCATATCAGAACCAAGAAATGAACCACAAAATAGTTTTCAAAATCGGTCGTAGAAGGTCAGAGGTGCAACAACGGTATCAGTAGCAACTATAGTACTTACGCGCAAAACTAACGCATCGCAATACTACTGTCAAATATATACAGAATAAAGGTTAGATTCTTGCATTTGGAATATTTGCAAAGTATGCACATTGTAGTACAGCAAGCAACTAACATTAAAATAATGTACCAGTAATTAAATTTTAAGCAGTTGTCTAAATTGTTTTTTCATTAATTATGTGAAAACTAGTAAATATAAGCATTTATAACTTTGTTGGTGAATAGATTTCTCTTTGCTTGATTATTTTACTATACGTAAATAATTTAAAAAGTGCTATATTTTCTGCCAATAATGTTTGCATTTGGAAAAAAATCCATCTAATAAATCTTATCATCAAAGAAAATAAATTTTTGATTACTTTTTTTCATTTTAATTTCACGTTAAAGCAGATCAATTGTGCGCTGAAAACAATTGCCTAATTCAACAATCAGGTTAAGTCCAGAAAACAATGAAGAAAATATACATTAACAATGAGGAATCTGAATCAAGAATTCCAATTTTTGATATGTTTGACAAATTTCTGACCGTCTCTGACTAAAAATAATATTTCCAATTATACAAAAAGTTCTCTGTTAATCTTATCAAGATTAAGGATTAAATTGAATAGCCAAATAGGTAGGGAGGTTTTATTCAGTTTGTGCTCAGATGTTTCTGGCCTGGTTATGAATCGATCGTTTTAGTTAGAATAAGCTTCTCCAATTATTTCATTACATATTCTCTTCGTCATTGCAACAAAGGTATAATTTCTGCTTGTTTACATGAATTTGTGTCGCTCACATCACTCATCAGATAACTTTCTTGATATTCCTTATCTTAGTATCCTGAATGCCTGGGTAGTAATCATGTTCTATAAATTAACTTTATATCACTGAGAAAAGTGTTCCAATTCTTTCGCATTCTAATCCAAAGTAAAATATAGCTTAATTAAATAATGTTAATTTTATTAACAGAAATACACTGATCGCTTCCTTTTCTAATCCAAAGTAAAATTATAGCTTAATTAAATAAAGTTAATTTTATTAATAGAAATACATTGATCACTTCCATAATCGGCAATATTTTGGATAGTAGACACACTTATACATACAAAATAGATACCTATGCACACATATATATTTACACATAAAAACACACCCACAAAAACACCCAAACACAAACACCCACACACAAATACCCATATACAAATACTCATACACAAACATCCATACACAAACAGACACACACTCACACACATTTACACACCTGCACACATACATACATACACACAAACGCAAACACCACATACATAATCATGATTATCGTTGCTTTCATATCTAAAGCTGATATGATAACAACTATCTGATTTCATATGTTGTGCAATTAGATATTTCTATTATTCTTTTCTGCACTCTCTAATAACTGAGAATTAGTAAATGTTCTTTCTCGATGAACTTTCACCCCATATTCATTTATCATTCATGCATTACAAATAATGATGATGCACTAAAGTTTGCTGTAAAACAAACACATGCTTTTTTTTTAAAAATACTCATTGCCACTATCACTACATTCATTGATTGTTTTTTAGAAAGGTCTTTCATTCAGTTTACTTCTAATTCATGTAATTTCCTTCTTATTTGCTTATTTTCGTTAGAACACACTTGAATAGCATATCTTTTCTAATTAATAATGCTTGGTACAAGAACTAACCATTTTCCTTATTGAAATTTTTCATAATTATGCTAAAAATTTCCAACTTGTTTCTCTTTTAATTGATCGAAATTAATAAACAAGTTTTCACTGTGTGACTGATAAATTCATAAAAAACTTCTGCTAAAAATATTCTAATTCATGCCATTGCTTCTAGTTTCCAAACATTTTTTGGAAAGAAGAAGTTTTTCTTGCATCACTGATTCTCTCAATTTCTTCTTTCATTTTCATTTCGTTTCGATCTCTTTCTCATTTATAACTTTTCCATTGAACAAAAAAATGACAGAGAGCAGCATTTTGGATCGATTCTTTACAAAGTTCACATACCTTTCACAAAAAGTTTTTTGTCATAAAGACTGTTTTTTCTTGGAAAATAGCTATGAGTACTCAAATTTTTTTAGCTCAAAATTCTTCAGAAAAAAATGGCCTAATTTTTATTATGACTTTGTCATCGTTGAGCAAAATATCGTCGTTTATAAAATCTATTTCAAAAGTTTACTAAGTGTAGGAAATAAGGAATAAAATAGAGTAAGGAAGTGGAACAAATGAGCTTGCTGCATGACTCATTTGTACAGCAAATTCAAATGAAAAAAGAATAACTTCCGAAATATCAATCAAAAAGTGCGCACTTTACACAGGAAATCCTAGTGTATTTCGAAACATTGTAGTGGTCGTCAGTTTTTCTGCTTCTGCAGTAAATGGAATCCTAGCTGATGCCTCGACTTCCAATTATTGTAGACGGTGATTGCGATTCACGATTCAATAGAGTTAAAGAAGTTTTTTAGTAAGTTCTTTATTCGATTTAAAAATTTATAAAAAGGTTTTTTTTTTTTTTTTATGTACAACCAAAAGCATATTGTAAAAGCAATTCAAGTTGAATTTCCGAATTTAGTTTATTTAAAATCTAACTGAAATAAAATTTTCTAAACGATTTTCAGTGCTTTGAATCGAATTTAAAATTTGTCTACCTGGTAGCGTCGTCCTTTCCTTTCCATAGAATTAAAATAGGATATTTGCACTGTTTTTAGTCAATAACTTCTCAAATTTGTTGTAAGGATTTCAGAAACTTAAGTACTAACTGAAATAGGTAAAAAGCTCAGTGAATGCAGTTTTAATGAAATATGACATAAAAGCGTATAAATGGCGTCAGGTGTTCAAAAAGTCAGTAACAAATTTTATTATACTAATTAAAGCTTAGACAACAATTTACATCACATTACGAACTTTCACCTTAAAAAAAATCCAATTAAAAATGATCCAAACATTGTAATTCCAAATTTGATTTAACCGCAAAACAGCAGTAATTTTTATTCACAAATTGCAAAATCTCAAGAAATTTTGGAAACGAAACAGGTTGTTGGGTCAAGAAATTATTGCACATTTTAAGATCTGATTAGACTAAAACGACGACGCATCTGTATTTTGAGATTTCAAAGAAGCAAATAATTCTCACAAAGGTTAAAATGTTTTAGCAATAATTTCATACAACGATGGGAAAGTGAGGGTGCTGCATTTGCGGCCTATTTCAAAGGAGAGAAAGTGGTTGATCTTTGGGGCGGTTATGCAGATTCGACATCACACCGAAAGTGGAAGAACGATACAATGACACTGTTGTTCAGCTGTACTAAGGTTATCTTCCGAGAATAAATTTTGAAAATTGATTACAACATAACTTTTGAGGATAAACCAGTAGCATCATTTATACAATATCACTAATCATTATAATTTAAAAAATCCGTAATTCAGGGCATATGTGCGATATGCTTTGCCATGTTGGTTGATCGTGGCCTTGTTGCGTACGAAGATTTAGTTACCAAATATTGGCCTCAGTTTGGACAAAATGATAAAGAAAACATTACCATCGAAGCATTGCTTTCACACCAGGTATAAAATTTTTTATGGAAAAATTGCTTTCAAATAGAGCAAGAATCAAGAAAACGAAAGAAATAAGTTTACAGGGTGGACTAGCTTATGTGGATAATGTGATTGAGGAATCAGATATCAGAGATTGGAGACGGATGTCGAAAATTTTTGAAGATCAAAAACCAAATTGGACACCAGGAGAAGCAGTCGGCTATCATGTCATGACATTTGGTTGGTTGGTCGACCAGCTGATACGGAGAATTGATCTTAAGAAACGTTCATTGTCGCAGTTCTTTAGAGAAGAAATAGCTGAGCCACATAGTATGTATGCTCATTTCATGTTGCATTTGAATTAACAATTTAACAAAAAAAATCATTTTCATCAAGGATATTTATGCAATCACTCTCGTCTTTTACAACACAAGTTACTGCTGGTTTTTCCATTCAATTTTTCCACTTGTAATAATGGTTCTAGACCTCGATCTGGTTATTGGCGCTCCAGTGGAACTCGAGCACAGGATAGCACGACTAACTTCGGTGCCGAAATTTTTAGCCGCTCGAGAGCTGATTGAATATCCAACTTTACTAAAAACGATTTGGAATGGATTGTTCACCCCAGTGATTTTTGGAAAGCGAATGTTTCGTAATGTGCAACAAAATTTTTCTTGGATGGGAAACGTAAGCTTGTAATGTTTTTCATAATTATCATCTGATTCTGATGTATGAAAACGAACAAAAACAAACAAGCAAGCAAACATGCAAACGAATATACATCTACACACATAACATATACATACATGTTTGCATTAGATACACATATATGTATTTCAATTTTTCTATACATTCATGCTGGTATATTTATCTAATCAGTAATTTTTGATGATACATCATCATCAAATCTCGTAACCTTTGAAACAGTCAAAGTAGAATTTAGGCGACATTTTACTGCAAAGGAATCCAAGTAGTGTTCGTAAATTACTGAAAATGAAATCTTACTTGAAGATTTATTTAAATTCATTTTGAATTTAAAGATTCAACAAGTACCAACCTACAAAATTCTTCTAGAGTCCTACAATGTTCAACAATCCAGAAATCCGATCTTTGGATATACCAGCTGCAACTGGTGTGGGTACTGCTCGGTCACTTGCAAAACTTCATGCATTAGTTCTCGAAGGAAAACTGCTGAAAAAAACAACTTTAGAACAGCTTTTCCGCAATCCTACAGTTCTAAACCAAATGGATTCAGTCTTCTTTTTTAACGTATCGTTCGGGAAAGGATTCGCCTATACAAAGAACTCTCAAGTATGAAAGTTAATGTTACTTTGAGAAGTAATGCGAAAACAAAACCAAGGCATTTTGTACTTGTTAATAAATTTCAATTAATTTTTCTTCTCGAACATTTGATGTCACGGAGATTTTATTGGTCCATTTTTTCTTCAGGATCAATGGTTAATTGGTCATCCAGGATTAGGCGGTCAGAATGTTAAAATGGACTTAGCAAATGATGTTGCATTTGCATACCTCTGCAACAGTTTAAAGTTCGGTCACTCTGATTTGACAGTAACGTTTATGCGACTGCAAAATGCATTTTATGATTGCCTCCGTGAAAATAATTTGTTAAAAGAAATTCCAGAAGGAAAAGATAAAGAAAACTCTAAAACTATGGCAGGTTGGTCATTTCTTATGACTATTGAAAACTTTCTCTAAAATTTGAATAAATTCGTTAAGATGGAACACTAAACAATGTTGAACATTTCCGTTTTATGATGTTAGCTTATAGTATTGCTGGCATTTCATATACATTTGGAGAAGTGTTGTCAGTTTTTTGCAAGCGGTTGGCAGTATTCAATTAACATAGAAATTTGAAATAACAATTTGAAACGAATTCATTTTTATTTTAAAGTTCTGCTTCCTACATTTGTACTGCAGGACGAAACAACTCATCGGACATTTCATCCGGAAATCTCTTCCAAGAAACCGCTCCAACTTCACTTGGAAACAATATAGTTTCGGCTTCTGATACATGACTGTTTGAATAAAGCTAAAACTCTTGATGTTCTTTGAAGCTTCTCATTTCTTTAACTTGCCTTTATTTTGCAAGAATTCGAAATCCGAACTTTATAAATTCTGATCCGTACTTATGTATACTTATGTATATTACCGACATCTGCAGAACATTTATGTTGATATTTACCGACATTTATGCTCTCTTTCAAGCACATGGCCGCAAAAAGCAAACGATCAAAAATTTAACCGATTTCAGGATTTCATATTTACTTTTCATAGGATATCTAACTTTACATCATAGATGAAAATTGAATATATACTCCTTACTTAGATGAAAATTGAATATATCTCAACTTTAATGAATTTATAATTGTAAGGGAATGTCTGTAAAATTTCAATTATTCCAATCGAAAATTTGAGTAATTGGAGAAGTGGCGGCAGCCTCAATCCAATCGGTATGGAGTAGCTCACCGGCTGTTAATCGCATATCTAAGCGTTCGGACATCAAAAGTTGTGCAGTATGCCACATTCTTGGATCTACTGGTGTTGTGATTGACGATTTCACTCCATGATAATCAATCTGCAACGATACTGTTTCTTATATCCAACATTAGTGCTGTACATATAGATTTAAGTAAACCATCGGGATCTCTGCGCAAGAAAAATTTGATTTGATCCATAAATGCGAGGTAAATATAGACGGCAAGGCATACTTACCGTCCCATTCGGTTTTCTTTTCGGCATGCGACCAATGAGACATCGATACAACACAACACCCATCGCAAACATATCCTGCGGCAATGATTCAGCTCTTTTATGAAATATGATTTGATAAATTGCACTTCTACTATTTCTGCTATTCAAAAATGCTCAAAGATAACAATTAAAATTTATATAATAATTAAACCTACTCAGAATGAATAGATTCTGGTGCAGCATACATCGGTAACTGTTTATTTTTATTCATATTTTCAGCAATTTCTTGTGCTCCTGTAAGACTGGTCAAGCGACCCGTCATGTGATGATCAACCAATATATTAGCCGTACAAATTGTCCCATGGTAAATGCACTGTCTGCAAATATGTACAAATTTCATTGCTCATTTCTGAACACTTGGTAAAATACTTGAAAACAATAACAAAAATGAACACGAAAAGTGTCAGAGTTACTGAATTAGATTATGTCAGAGTTAGTTTATTTTAGTGATATAGATTGTTAACGATGCTAACAGTTGTTCAGAAATGTTTGACATAATAGTGACCTAATAATTATGGCTCCAATTCATCCGATAATTACATATGATAGATCTTAAGCCTTATCTGACCACAGCTATGATGCGTGTGTTGATTTACATGCAGTAACACCTTCGTGTACATATTTTGACATTATCTAGCTACTGCCAATGTATCAATAAGATGTTCGGATTAGATTTTATGGAAAATTAACAATGAAAAAGAACATTAGTAATTGAGTAGTGAGATAAAATTACGAGTGCAGGAAGGAGATTGCTGTGGTAACTCCACGTAGGATTTTAGCGATATGTTGCTTGTGTATGGGCACTGCACCATTGTTTGCAAGCAACTTCTCCAACGAGCCATATTCGCAAAATTCAAGTATAAAGAAGTGTGTACTTGACTGAAATTACATCCTTAAATAATTAGTTCATTCAGCAGTGTGACTCCATTCATCAAACAAATCCATGGCAGAAAAAAAGTTTCCTACTCGTATCTTAAAGTCCTATGCGATGAAAATTTTTGTCAAAAAAATTACCCGTGATAGAAAATGTAAATATCTCTCACCATATGATGGTAATAATGGTCAACAAGAAGTGGTAAGCATACATCCTCTAATGCATTACTTTCTTTCAGCTTTTTGGCCTGCAATGGTAATTGGTAAAAATGTCCCTGATTCCAATTGGCTCCTGTGAATTCATATATATCCATCTTAATCAAAATTTTCTTTTTCTTTGGAAATTTCGGACTCAAAGGAGCAAACCTGCAGCAGCAATGATGCCTCTAATCCTCCTCCAGGCGAAACTTTAATAATGTACCGTCGACCTGATTTCGAATATACTGGATATACACTATAAATGATAAGTTGAAAAGAATTCAAATCAGTGAAAACCAACTATCAAAATAGAGAAAACAAATATTTTGATCTCAGTTAAATGTAAATTGTTTAGAAATTCCGAGAAATAGTGAAGCATGACCCAAACACGAAAAATACCCACAATTATCTCATGCTTTTTATTCACTAGATAATGGTAATGATGATAATGATTATGATAATAAACTATTCGTAAAATAGTTTTTCAATTAATAACTATTAGTAAAATAATTATCCACTTAAGTTTATCATAAGTTATTACCATCCCTTAACAAGTTCATGTATATCAGATCTTGTGACATCTGCACTTTGTGACCTTGGATTTGTCAGCAGTTCTCCTTGAGAATGGAAAGCCAATCATTTTAATGTGCATCAATAATTTACAAATCATCTGCTTACTTCCCAAAATGATTATTTTCTCGCTTAGAAAAAGATTTGAAACATTAAAAAAAAGTAAAGAGTGAATTGAAGCAAAGAAAGGGGAGTGATAGAATGAAAAAAAACTTCTAGAAATAGGAATATTAAAATGTAGGATGAAGTAACAAACCACTCTCTACACAATTTCGATCTTCAATGCCTTCCACCTGAGATTTCCTAAAGAACAAATTCCGTGCCTTCAAACGCTGACAAAAATCATATGCTGCATCAATTATTTGCAGATCGGTCGTCGCAAGAACAGAATCTATTCTAGGAAAAAAGATTTATGCTTTCATTTCTATTAACTCTCAAAATTTGGATTTCATTTCGCCAAGAATGATAATAATGACTGTTTGGAAGAAATAAAATAAAAACCGAATTCCTAAAGACAGACAATTGTACAGTCTTGCATTCCTTTGACAACACTTAGTCTTTCACCTTAAAAGATCTGAAGAAATGAGCGCTATTTGCGGGGTATAGGTTTAACTTAACCATCGAGGACTTACTTGAACAAGCTTTGATAAAGTTGAGAAATTATTTTAATCGTTAAATTCCAAAATATTTCATAAATTATTAAAATCATTACAGTAGCAATTGTTCTATTTTATAATTTTAAGAGCAGGAAATCGACTTCATTTCACAGCGTTCGAATCAAACAAAATTTGTACAACCTGATTTAATAACATTGTCGGTTAAATGCAGTTCATCATCAGCCTGTCCACTTAGAGTTGACGTTGTCATTGCGGATCGTCGAATTAATTAAATGCAACCGATCAGAACGATATTGTTTGAAAGAAATGGTAAAACAAGTACCATCACACATCCTTTATGCAGCGCTGTTTTGCAAGGAAATTGTAATATTGCGTCTTAAAGATTATAAATTAAAGAATAAACAATCTCTGTGGAGATAAATGGACAAAACTCTGAAATGAATTAATGGTCAGAAATTGAACAACAACTGCACTGTCCCATTTAATATCGCAAAGAAGTTAAATGAAAAAAGAATTGAATAAGAAATCACCAATTAGCCACATTTTATAATTACCATACAAAATGACACCCATTATTATCATACAAAATAGTTCTGGGAAAAGAAAAAGAGAATCTCCATGATCAGAAACAATCAAGGTATCGCCTATAATTATCATAGAAACTATTTCGCATCAAAAATAACCTCCAATCAGTTGTCGAATACCCTCACAATCAATTGAATTTTCAAAACTAAAATTACGACAATCTTTTTGATTACTTACAACATTTGTTTACAGTACCGGAACGCTTTTGAAATACGACTAGTTTTCTATTCTCACTCACCATTCACCTCTCCGCTCTTTTAAATAATATTAAAACAGCTACTCGGTCCCAGAAAAAAAATACCGGGAAATTCCAAACTTTGAATAGATCCCTTACTGATGGATGATAATAATCTACAGTACTTATTGTATCCGGATGTGGATGAACAAAATGGAACTAAAAATTTAAATAGTCTAGGTCACTATGGTAAACTTACTCAAACTTTTACACAAAACTATAAATAAGAGATGACAGATAACAACACTCAATAATAGATTTGCTGCAATTAATACAAAGGTACCACGAATTCACGATGGATGTTACAACTTTAATTCAACAAAGTGATCTAAGTAAAGGACAAAGACAAGGATTAGAGTTGGTTATAAAGTCATTTTTTATATCAGTTTGATTCGTGTCGTGTAACATATATTTAACTGAATTTTCATTTCATCGAGTTTTTATTTCATCCGTTGTCTTTTCTATTGATTGTGTAAGCGGATCGTAGTAGAGTGAAAATGGCCTTTTAATCCTTGAAATGTAAGATCTATAAGTAAATTCGATGAATTCGAAATGATACTTCATGTGGAGAATTGTAAAGCGCTGAAATTTCATAAGAGATTCTACAAATAATTTGCAATCTGCTTAAAATATTGTAACTAATGATTAAAAGTGATTTTTATCAAATCGCTGACTCTTACATCGAGTAGAAAAACGTTATTTCAAAATTCTTGAAATTTCGAAAACTTATCAATTTTTTACATATGCAACAGCCATTTATTCAAATTTGAGCTTATAATGATATGAATAGAAATTTCATTTATTTATAATTAGTCTCAGAAATTGTATATTTGACTGATTTGAAGGCCCTGTGTCGTAAATTTTGTAAGCTCAATTTTGCAGGGGACATTTATTTTGTATTTTCTTTTCTAATCGGAACGAAACTGAACATCAAAAAACAGAAATAAAATCACAACTCACCGACAGTTTAAAACTTTTTAAACGGCTTGGAACAAAGTGAGATTTAAATTTTCGTTTCAAAAAAGTAAATGAAAGAGATTTCTTTTTTTCTTTCATATATTAAATTTTAGTAATTACATACTTTATTATATCAAATGCTTCATTAAGAGTCCTCGAATAAAAATAGCATCTTTGGAATTTAGTAACCTCAGGCTCCACTTCAATCACATCATCTGGTAATGGACGAATTTCAGCATCGGCTGACATACAAAACTAAAAAAAATCCATTTTTTAAATCATACATACATACCTGTATGCATAAACAAAATATTTTACCTTCAGCTCATCAAAGCATGAAAGCAATCCTGCCCCATAAACTTTCACATTTCGTTTCTTTTCATTTAAATTTCCATCTTCAACCAATAGACCAAACTCAAACGTGAAAAAATAAAGCTGAAAGAAAAAAAAACTAATTTCTACAATTTTAAGAAAATGAAAAAAAAATTATAAAAGTCTTCAAATTGCAGAATAAAATGAGACAAACTCGAATCAGGGCGTTACAGACTTCTTCAGAGGAGCCAAGACTTGCTATTCCAATTTCCTGACTGAGCTGGGCGTACATCGGATCCAAAAACATTGCCATATGTCCGAGCATCTCGTGGCATAGATCTCTAAACAGTGTTGCAGAAAATTTGATTTTCACATCGTACATAAAGTTCAAGCAGAACTTACGGTTCAGGCGTATAATGTGGATCGGTGTGGTGGCGAATATACTGTGTGCAGCAGAACACGCGAAATGCCAGTGCAGCCAGAAAATTTCGAGAAGTAAGATAACCACCGCATGGACGTAGGGTGAAGCCAGTTTTGGCTAAAAATGACATATGTTACGGAAGAGGTGGAGATGTTCTGCGCTCTCGATAAAATTTCTCTTGTTCTGGCTACAACAGTGTGGTAGAATCGGTATGGTTTGAGTATTCTAGTCCATATTACTCAAATTTTTTGCAAATGTGAAGTACTACAAATTAACTCTCTAATAGAGTATCAGAGATCTACACTGATATCACTTCATTACAGAGCGGTAGACGATCCGAGATTCATTTTCCACTTAGCATTGACAGCATAGACAAGAATTCGGATGCAATCTTGGATTGAGGGCCGAAAGTGTAACATTCAGCAAAGATTGGCAGAGCGTTTTCCTTATTCCATCGCTGATGAACAATGGATTCTGTTTCCGACGTTTGGCTTCTCTCAATGAATCTCAAATAATTATCACAATTCTCAATTCTCAACTATGACAAAATTTCAAAATTAGAAATACTAAGAACATGCTTTGCAAGTAGTTTGATATATCTTCCAGCTGTGGAATTTGGCTTTCTGAATAACCGCATTGTTGTTCGAGCAGTTTGAAATTGTTCAGAAATTCTTTGCATGCAGATTTATTATGCAATGTTTTCAAGTCACGATAAATTGTACGCCTGGAAAATTTTAATGTATTATTAAATTTTATATGTTACTTGCATTAGTTGAAAATCGCTGAAAATTTTCCGCAGTTCAGTGGTGCTTGAAATAGCCGAATGTCAAACAAAAGCTTATTTAAATTAGAGTTCGTCACAGTTCTAGTTTACTGATCTCTTTCTAGATAAGCACATTAGGTATCAATTACAAAACATACCATGTTTCTGTTTCGATCATCGTATATTCTATTCGCGGTATTGGTGTGCCACTATTAAAATAGTTATTAAATCAATATTTGAACTCATTAGCTTATCAATATTTGAAAACATTTTTGACAAGAGGGTGGAGTTAGACTAGTATAATAGTTTCAAATATTCAATCTGACAGGAATACTCCTCTTTGCTTGGATTATTAAATAAGCTTAAATTTACCGCAGCTAGAAAGCTAAACGAAATGAGCCTAGTCTTTGAAAAAATAGTTTTGCCAGGTACCATTAAAATTTGCGCCTATGTTTTGCTGGTATAAATCTGGTTTGATTATTGTGTGGGAGTGAATTCAAAAAACAGTTTCAATTCATAATTTGTTACAAAACTTAGTAGCATTATTTATCGATGTAACTTACTGTTTATAATCACTGGCAATTTTCAAAAACCATTCTCGCCTTTTTCGATATTCCTTATCTTTGAAGCTCTGCAAGACTATCACTAGTGTATTACCGGATGATAGAACTACTGAACATATGTAGCAGAGACTATGAGAGCGAAATTTTCAGGAAGACAGTGTTTAAAAATTGGACTTCAGGTCTTAATCACTTCTGAAGGATTGTGTTTTTATCCGGGCCAATAAAGCAATCACAAAAGTAATTAGTTCTGGTCAGCTATATATAGATGTTTGAACAGTTAAGCTAACAGGATGGTCCGCATTCAGCCCAAAAGAAGCGACTGGATTATAGACGGCGATTTTATCACAGATATAGTCCAAGTCGGTGATGTGCTTCGGATACCATCTTCCTGACTCGATATCTACAAATGCGATTATATTATACAGTGAATGATTCTTAAATCAGTTTATTACTCATGATAGCACCTGAAACATTATTAATTAGTTAAATATAATTCAAATTCCTAAAATGAAAGTATACCTTTATTAGACGGAGCAACGTAAAAAAACTGCTGCAGGTTGACAATATTTTTTCTGCAATAATTCTGCATAACTGATAAAGCAAATAAGAAAATATGAGCAAATGAACAGTTATCGGCAAATGTGATAATAAGATCACTGATGAAAAAAATTTGTTAAATTTCTCCGGAATAAAACTCACCGTTGCAGATTGCGGAATGGCTGAATAATATTGTAATCATTCAAACAAGAAACTGTTCGATCTGTAATCTTTCTTAATCCAAAAATTATATGAAAATATTTCATTCCGACTTAACTCATTTTCATATCAGAATTTCGACTCTTATTTTGAAATAAACATTGCTAGCAATTAAATTTTAATAAATTCACTTTACTTCACAGTAAAATTTTCATGCAATCTTATAGAATCCTCTAAAATGTGAAGTTTAGACAGAAATCTGTTTCAAAAAAAGCTCTATAACTAAAAAGCTTCTATCAAATTCTAAAAATTTTACAGAATTCATTACTATTTTGAAACATACAGTAGCAACTCTTCCAAATTCCAAACGACGTCAAACATATCATTTCGGTCCAGCTGTCAGGATCAATGTCCAGAAAATTTTTTGCATAAATTTTCATGAAACTACTGTTTCCCATAGTGTTTGGCCAGCAAAAGGCCACCCAACTAGGCTATTGGAAATAGGCCATTTGATAATGCAGAAGAAACAACTATGTATGTGACCATGTGCTATTATTCAAGTAGAATGCTTTCATCCATATACTTATAAATTTTTTTTCTTTCTATTCATTTTGTTTTCATCGCACACATAAAGAATGCTGAACTGTTTTTGTTAATGGCATAGAAAACAGTCATAAAATTTCATATTTCATTCATTAAAAACTTTTCATTACACAAAATTTTTCATTCACTGACTAAAATGCTGATTGATAGTAAGCAAAAACTATATTAGTTTTCCCCTTCATAATGTTAAATTCATCTTGCATTTGTAAACTTGAGAAAACTAGTAATTTAATAAACTCATCATCACTGGTTTAACGGGTTATGCTAAAGCATGTCTAGCAGGCGCAATTATAAGATGCAATGTTTGATTGCAATGTTACAACGTAAATGATATATTTTTTAAAGAGAAACAAATTGAAATAGTTTTGCTTATTATTGAATGAATTGAATAGTGATTATCTACAATCACTAATTGGTGAATTAAATAGTAAATTAGCTAAATTTAAAAAATGCCTTAAATTAGGATTAATAGAAGAAGCCAACCATAGGTTTTCTATGCAGTTATCATCGATTCTGTGGCTTTATGTTCATTAATCAGAGTAGTAAAAATAGCTAGTTTTCACACTTACAGCATGGCGCTATTGTTTACATTGCATGATATCGAGCTCTTTCTAATTTTAAATTTTGTTCAAATTTTTCGAAACGCATAAAAGTTTTTCATATAAATTAAAAAAATTTTCCAGACATTGTAAAAAAGTAAAATAACAATGAATCTTTTGAGAACTTCGAAAATGTAAAAGATCTGAAGTTTAGTGGAAGATAAATAATGCATTAATGCTGCACTCACAGCAGCTAGCTTCTCTTATGCGAAAAAGCTATTTAGAATTTGATATTTAAAATTTTGTTGAAATAAATACTGAGTAATTTGGTAATACGGTGCAGTTTAGAAATGTGATACAAATGACAGTTTCTTGTAACAGTTCAACTTCTTCCAACTGGTATGACAGTGATATCGAAAATTCGTCAACAACTGCTGTATGAAGTGAAAAGATTTCTCGATTAGAAAGCACTCTCAAAATTTTTCCTCATTTCTCAAAACTTTCTCAAAATTGCAAGTAAAATTACATCGCCATTGCAACAGCTGTCTTTATAGTGGCAATCAACAATTTGTCCACTGGTTGTCACCACAGATGAAACATTTGTCAGTAGTTTTGATCTTTATTTCTTAAGTTACACCTGCCATTACCTATGATCATTTTTAACTAGCAGTTGGTTCTTGTGAATTGACGGTATTGTTATTCTTAACAACCAATGATATCTCGAAGCAAAAACTTCAGTGTCCATTATCACATGGGTATAGCATACGATGGGTTACTTTGGTATTCCTGTATGTTATAATATTCAAAGTTTGCATACGATAAAAGTTTTTTACCCATTGGCAAAGTGTTCTATCCACTTTCTCGGCTCCCTTCATGTCTCCCGATTATTATAGTCTCAATGGCAATTTTGATGATGGACCATTCGTTCCCCATGTTCCCACGAATGATTTATTTGATATGCTTATCATTGAAATTAAATCAAATCAAATCATTGCAACATTTCTCTTTCTTTCACTATTCTTTTCCATCTTTCTATCGATGAAAAAATAAAATGATTTACATTAGGTTTGTTAAGTGTTAGATAGAATCTTATGATTGAATCTTTCTGTAAGAATTTTGAAATTGTAAAAAAAAAAAACATTGAAGATTAATGTGTTTTTCCTATTTCCATGATGATTTTTACTTGAATTGATCATATTTACTTTTCTCCAAATAAATTATTTCATTTTATTTTGGTCTTTTTGCAATATTTTCAAATCGTAGAATACGTATAGATGATATAAGAAATGAATTGAAATTTATGAAAAAGAATAGTCGAAGAAATCATTTCAGTTGTTTTTTGATTCTGGATTAAATCAAAGTTTTTCTGCGACTATTATTACAATTGACCATGAAATTATTGTTGAAGATCATGAATCAGCTAATACTACTTCAAAAACATTTTAAAAGTTTTGCTTTTTACAAATAAGAAATGAAGCGACAAATTCAGTGTTAAATTTTAGCGAAATTATTGATAATTTAACGTGATGTTTTACCTTCTATTATTATGTTCGAAGAAATATATTCGAAAAAACTATCCGATTGTTAGAAATAAAAAAATCTTCACTTCTCTTGTCTTACACCATATTAAACATTACTTCAGTTCATGATGAATACTTCAATGACATCTTTTTGTTTCTAATTGGCTTTGAATAATAAGGAAATTAATTGTTCCGTCTAAAAAAATTAAAATGACCGATTGATTCTCGGTCTTCTGAAGTTGATTCTCGATCTTCTGAAGTTGGCTCCTCTTTCTATCACTTCCCTTATTGTCATTTTTGTTCACAAAAAAAAACAGGATCAATAATCCCTTTCTATCAATTTCTTGTTGTTTTTTGTTACACGAAAGAAACCGATAACACAACAAGATATAATGTGAAATGAATTGGATTGAATCATTGTTCAAAATTTTCACCAATTTTTTTTTTCTTCATTTTTGCAACTCAATTCAATATCAAATTTCAATTTGAAATATATCAGTATGATGTTAATTATTTGATATTTTACTAAGATTAAAGTTCTCTTACTTAAGTCAAGTTTAGTTTGTGTAATATAAAATACACACAGTTGAGAAATTCATTTGTCATTTTTTAACAATTTTCATAATTTGACATCAAAATGACGATTTACTAAATTTGAATTCTAAAAATTAAATTTCAAAATCTATTATTATTTATTATTGTCATCTTCTGTTTGCTGTCGCTCTTGCTTTTGTCGCACGATCTTTGGACTCTTCTTTTTCAACACAACAGCAAATATATCGACACAACTCCTATCCTAGATTGACGACAAATCAATCCAAACATGAAGATTCCCTTTTTCTCTCATTCTCCTTTTAAATCTATATGAATTAAATCAACAAAACACATTGATTCATTTTCGAATGTACAAACTGATTTATCATATAGCAGTTTTGAACACTTCAACTGATACATGATATTTATTATGTAAATCAAATCAACTAATTTCAATTGATTTAATTTTTAGTTCGATTTTCACAAACATATTTGAATTGCAATTGCAAATCTCTGAAAAGTATAATTATTGTGTAAATATAATTCTTAATTAAATGTGATATCATTGCAGCAATGCTAAGAGAAATCGTTTGATTACATTATTATTGGATATATGATAATCATGATCTGTTCTTTGATCTTTAATCTCCGTCCTACTTTTTTTTTTTAAGTAAAATTTATTTGAAAAATAATTAAAATTGCCATTACAAAGTTATCTTGCCCCAATGTTTAGTAGCAATCATGTTCGAAATGTCTCAGTGAAATAGTGCCAGATTGTTAAATCAGTTAAATTACTTTTCATTTCTTTTTTGTAAGCTAAATTTTAAATTTTAATTGAAAATTCATTCAATAAATCTATTCTGAGTTCAAAGTTCAACTTTTTTTCTTTTAAACTCAATTTAGAAAGAAAGAGTTAGAAAAAAATGAAAAAACGATTGAATTATTTTTAAAACACTTTCCATTTTCTTGCTAACATTTTAGTGTTTCAATAGTTTAGCTAAATATTGAAAAGAGAGATTTGACTTTTGACTATTTTCCTTCATCATCATTTCATATCATCATATAACACACACATACATACATACATACATTTGGGAATATAATCAATTCTCCCTCATTCCCTTTCCAATCTTTCCAAACATTAAATTCAATTCTATTGTGTTGATTCAATTCTTCAATTGATAAATCACTTCAACCCAACTATTTCAATTCAGCTCATCCTCTCTCTTTGATAGTTCAAAATGACCGTGAAATTTTTAGTAATAGAGAATTCATTGAAGAATTTATGATTGAAATGTTTCGTTTGATAATTTTGATCAATGGGAACATTTCGCGAATTTTATATTTTGAAATTCTTCAAAAATCTTCGATGAACCAATTACATTCAACTTTAAACAACAACTAAATGCAACATGAGCATTTTATTTTGTAAAATAGCAGCGTCTAAATAATAACTTCTTCTGAATCGATGTTGGTTGATTGATTCTAGCTCATTGATTCTAGCTCACTGATTCTAGCTCATATATAACTCTCATCTATAACTGATTTGCATTTCAATATGATCCATCAAACTTGTTTATTGAAAGCATCATTAATCGTTTTAATGCGAAAAAGTGAGGCAAAAATATTAGCTATCTAGTAAAGCATCAACAAAAATTATCATATCATCTGGAAGAAATGACAAAAAATCAGAGTTCCATTTGAAGCATAAACTGGCATGATCAACCATTTGATATCAACGGTTTCTTTCAGTACCACATTTCAACTTCTCATCTTTCTGTATCTTAAATGTGCATACTGCATGGAACGTGCATCCTGCATGCTTATGTCATAACTTATGATAAATTAGTTATCACGTACGATTACTTCAGATTATCTTAAGAAAGTTGTGTGAGCATTTGAATTACTTTATTGTGATATTATGCTCATTCTTATGAGATCAACTCATCTTTTTGTATCTTAAATGTGCATATTGCATGAAACGTGCATCCTGCATGCTTATGTCATAATTTATGATAAATTAGTTATCACGTACGATTACTTCAGATTATCTTAAGAAAGTTGTGTGAGCATTTGAATTACTTTATTCTGATATTATGCTCATTCTTATGAGATCAATGTTTAATTTGTTTAATAGTAGATGATTGAAAGAAAATGAGAATTAGATGGTCCCAACAAATTTTACAAACAACGAGGATCATAGGTCTTCTCCTCTTACTCTCTTACCTCTACTCTCCTATCCTGTCTTATCATTTAAATTTACAATGTAATTAGAAATTATCTAATTTCTTTTTATGGTCTATTTCTCCTATTCTTTCTATTTTTCAAACTACACTCTATTTTTGCCTGCTTTTTTTCTCTAATATCATCTTAAAAATACATAATATATCCGTTGTTTATGTATATTATCTTTCTGGACATGAAATATCTATCAGTAATGTGGTAAAGGCAATAGCTGGTACGTTTATGTCCTAGCTCTCTTACGCATTTCTTTTTTTCTCTCTCTCAATTGGCACTCTCTCATATTTGTATTATCTCTTGCTAAGAAGGTTATTGTTGCATTGCGGATCACTCTAACTGACTGGCAGACTGGCACAATAGCTGATGTCCGCTCAATTGGTTGAATAGGCGCATTCGATGAATGGCAATGCTTCTGGAAGGTTCTCGATTCTACAGGAAGCTTCTCTTTGTATGACGCTGTTGCTGCTGTAGAATGACATGACATGATTCTCTCTCTCTCTCTCTCTCCCTCTCAATCTCTCACGTTTCTCTTTTATTCCTTTTCAACCCTTTCTTGACCTATTTTTTTACAGTCTTCCTTTCTCTGCATATTGGAAATCGTTATTTCTGCATTTGGAACCAATTTTCATTTTATCTGCACGATAATTTTTACCATTTTTCACCTTTACTATTGTAGTTTAAATTTTAAATTTAATTCTTCAAATCACTTCTTGTTTTTGATTTCAAATAAGTTCTTGTTTATGTTACTTTATAAGATCCTTTTGTATTACTCCATAAATAACTCATAGATTAATTCCATTCTATGATTATTTTATGATTTCCAATTCATTTCCAATTTAACCAAAGTATGGCTATAAATTTTATTTAAAATACGTGCGCGATATATGTATATGTATCCATGTGTGCGTGCATCCTAACTAATATATGTTTATGTAGTACCAATTGAATTAGAGAAGGGAAATGCCTCCTAATCTTAGCATCACTAATATCAGTGATTTTTGACCTTTATTACTTTTAATTACTCAAAAATAACACTATTTCTATTATCCATAGGAACATTTGGGACTCATACATATCTGCTTCTCATATGAATGCTGATAACTTAGATCTTTGGGTCAGATGTCACTTACTGATGACTTAGATCCTTAGGTCAGATGTTACTTACTACAATTTGATTTGGACAGTGCCATTTGAACCTTCCATTGTCACCAATGGTTAGTGTTGGAAAAACTTGTCTTATCTGTGTGCTACCTGTCTTGTTGCGTTGTTACATTGTAGAAGAGGATGCGTCGACGCCCCACATTAATTCCGGATATATCTGCAATGCATACGTACGTATGTAATATGGAGTGTATATATATATATACATAATCTAGTGATGATATGGATCGAGTTCTGTTTATCAGTTTCCTTTGATCATTATTTGATATATTGTTTCCACATTTTATCAGAGAATTATCAGTTGTGCAATAAATTAAGATTATTATTGATGACTGTTGTCTATTTGACTAAAAAATAACTTTTGATACTTCCTTGATACTTTGAAATTTTTTTTTTTGCGAATGCAGAAAGGCTTTATTTGAAGAATTATTGGAATGTGCAATTCATTTTGTTGTTTAATAGATTTTGATTTATTTAAAGAAATAAAACTTAATTGTAACAAATTTAGTCCAAAAAATAAATGAAAAGAACTGAAAGATTATGTGAAAATAACATATTAGATTGAAGAGTATTTATATATTTGACATTTAATCCTTACCGTACATTTTGACATAAATTATCATTGACTTTTGATAGGAACAATCTACAGATAGAAACTTATTTAATTCATATCAGTATATTTGGAATCGTATACAGTATACTTTTTTTTTGTATCGCTTTTTCTATCAAATCATTTTTTGTAGTGTTTTGTTTTGTTTAATTTTATTTGAAACTTGATATCTTTTATCAAGAAATTTATGTTGCAATCGTTCTGCAATGCATTCTTAGCCCTCTTTCAGAACTATCAGCATTATTTTATTGCAGAGTTCGGTTAACGAAGGAAGGAATTCGTGTGCGCTAGTTAGTCACTACAATTTCAGTGGCTAAGAAACGCGGCAGTTGGTGAGGGTGAAATTCATCAGGTTACCAAACAACTCAAACTGAAATAATTTAGCCTTATCGTCTCGAAATTGTCCAGGCAAAGTCACCATTACGAGGTAATAAAAAAAAATTATATATCATTACTCAGAAATTGTAGTTTTCGCAATGATTGTTATCTTTAGCTAGTTCTAAAATTATTTATGTAAAGGAAACTGATGATAGGTTGAATGAAAACATTTTTAAACTGTGAAATGGTTGTGTGAAAATAACAGAGAGATAGAGTGTAATTTAGGGGAGGATGAAAGAAGAAATGAGAACAAAGCATTTAGCATATTTTGAAGAAATTTCTAATTTGCAGCATTAGCGCAGAATGGAATTTTAAAATAGTTTATGACTGAAAAGAAATTGAGCGCAAGTTTCATTACCATTCAAAGGCGAGAGCTGGGAAAAAGCAGTATGTAAGATCTAGAAACACTTTTTTGCAAAATGAAATTTTTTTCGTTAACGATAACGTTATTCGAATTTAGTGTTATTGACTTTCCGGTATTCATTTTGAATCAATTCTTAGTTTTTGTTATTCATTTCCATTGAACATTCAAAGTTGCTTTTTACGAGACTACGGCAAAAGGAGAATTGCCGTACTGTCTTGGCGCAACCGAATAGCAACTTTTGAACACGTTCACATCGCTTTGTAATTTTCATTCGATTTCAGAAAAAAAGGGATAAAAAAGAAATGATTGATTATTAGGACGAAAAAGAAATGACAGAAAACTTCACATTATGAGCAAATAAATTTTGAAATGATTGCTATAGCACATTTTTAACTTTACTGCACGTATCTGTAGTAATTCTTGATCTTAAGTTGCTATAGTTTGATTTTTCACTCTTCCAATAATGATTTACATTAATAATGAGTAATTCTTTTGCGATGTCATCGAAATTAGAGGGAACTGTAATAGCATAATTGTACCTTCTTTATTTGTCAAAAAATATTCAGGTCTGGTCGTTTGGAAGCATTTCAGCCATATTGGAAAAATGAATGCAACTTCTAAAATTCAACTTTTTTAGTACCTGTATATTTGATTGAAAATTGTACCAATATAATAACGTGCTAGTGCAGTAGTAAAATTTTCCATTTTTTCATTGTTTATGTAAGGATTAAAATGTTCTTTAAATTAGCAAGAAATATAGAATACATTTACGGATGTGTGTTTTGGCTTCGAAAAATGAAGGTTGAGGTTAGCGCTTGCGAAGGCATCTACTTCCTGTAAAAAATTAATTCATTGAGTTCTGGATATTTGTAATTCTCTGTTTTTTTATTTGTTTGGTTTTGGGTTGAAGTAGGAATAATCGCTTTATTTACTTCTTTAGTAACAACTTTTCAATTTAGTTGCTTTTGCGAGAAAATTAAGTAATGGTACGTACATATACACTATGCATTCATTATATTTATCTGATGCGAATAGTTTAAAGAATATTTCTCTGCAAATTTTTAGCACTTTTTATTGATATTGAGCGCATAAGTAAAGGAGTAGGAAAATAAATTCTCTCTTTTTGCTGTTTCGTTGAGGCAGATTTGCTTGATAGCGATAAGAAAACGAAGTCCAAGAGTTTTGTACTGCACTGAACTTTGAAATGAAACGATCTTCCTGTCACGAACGTTTACAATCAACATACTGTAGAAGCAAATTAATATTTCTTTCTCAATTTGAAAAATAGTATTTGAATAATGAATCTTAATAATATACATCTCCAAGATAACAGAGGAAAAATCGAGGAATTTCAAGAGGCTACAATTTTCAGGTATATAACCTGCTCAATTAGTTTATTCAGTGAAATCGATATCAAAACGACGACGTTTTATTTCTCAATTCTCTACCTCGTGTTTCGCTAGTTGTAGCTTTCAACGCGTTTCGCATAGGCAACAGAATTGGATAATACCATCGCAGAAAAAACAGCGAGGGGAAAAAGTTTGTGTCTTCAATTATATCTATAATTTATCTTTTGAAACGCTGGTGCTTGTATTTGGTTGTTATCTTGGTGAATATTTGAAGGATTTTGGAAAAAATCGAGAACAACACAATGTTCTATTTCGACGAGGATCATATGGAAAATGGTTTCGGTAAGATTACCTTTCGAAATACGTAAATGATATGTATTCAGTACGCTAAATTAGTTGCTAACTATAATTATATGGGTACACATATCAATTATTGTGTCTTTCCTTCGCATCAAGAACGTTTGACCTTATTCATATTTAAATAATCGCTCAGATGAATCTAAAATTTCATCGAGTTTCCAAACTCAGTGAAAATTCAAAAGCAGCATGTTACTTTTGACATTCCGTATTGATCCCCACTATTTGCATGTCCGTCAGTCATACCCAGTCAGCATTTGTAGGGCTCTGTGCATAATCTTTGAACCTCTGATTTGGTATTTTGTGACCTCTAACGTAAATATTGAATTCTCTTCAACCTACATACATGCACACATATATAAATCAAAGTCGTATACTGAAACGTAAAAAATGGGAATGGTGAGAGTTCATTTCTGAATCATTAGGGCATCAGTTTTAAGCATAGTGATCCAAAACAAATTATTTACGAAAATAAGATAATAAAAAGATCCTGAAGTATTCCATATATTTTGGTGGTGTTGCAAGGCTACTGAATCCTCTGCTGTATCATATCGAAGGAGCTTCAGAGAGAAGCACTGTTAGAAAGTGATTTTTCTGTCTAATCGGAAAAGTTTGTACGAAAAAAAGTTGTTCACTTTTGCAGAAACTTTCATATTGTATTGCTGTACTATATCACTTTTCGTTCTCTTTTCAAAATTCCAGTTTATAATCACTGGGTTTTGTCCCTTCCATGAAACAGTTTTGTTGTGAGAACGTTGTATGATGGAGTGTTTTGTATCTTTTGAAATATTCGAACAATATTTCATTGGCTTATAAAAAATCTTTTACGTTCCCTCATATGATAGAAAGTAGCTGAATATTATCTGTAGCTTCCTACAACATTCACAATTCTTCTACCACCACTAAAGGAAAAATTCTTCTATGTAGATTTTTTCGATGGGAGCAATTTTCGTTAGAGTTATTAAACATTTTCAAGTTTCGACATGTTAGAAAGCATAATGAAAAGCAAGTATGGGCTGTTTATTTACCTTTCGAAGTACTTGTAAAATAAGTTAATTAGCACTGTGCTGGTGTGTTTCCTCAATCTTTTAGATCACAAAGTAGGATTTCACAGAGCATTTCTTGATCTATGAATCTCATTTTCTTTTTCTAGATGAGCATGATGTGTTTTAAAGAAATGAATTTATGCATAATTTTTGTTTAGGACTGTCTTATTACGCAGTTGAAATTTGATGGTTTGATTCGTTTTGGGAATTTGATGAACTGCGTGTGTTGCTCTCATGCACTGTTTGCGTTTGGAGCAAGATTTCCTGGAAAAAAATTTGAGGAGGAAGTTGCCGCATTGAATTACATAAAATATCATATATTTTGCACTTTAGGTATAAGTAAATTAGGAGATAATAAAATGAGACTTCACGTTATAAGATTTAAATGAACGGAAATTACTTGCCATGAATAGCGCATGCATATGGTTGGTAGCAACAGTTTGCCACTGTGAAACTTTAGTAGGTGGAACTGGTTGTGAGGATTATGAGAAAACCAATATTGGTATTTGCAGCAGGCGAAATACTAGAGCAAGATTTCTCAGTTCATCTCATCAGCAATATTTTTTTCCTCTTTCGAATAACATCATCCTCATCTCCAAACGACATCATCTCATTCTGATTTATATTTTCGCAGTTCGATTTTTGTTTTTGCGGGGTTTGAATGAAAGAATTTTTTGTTTTCTCATCGTGCAACTTCAACCGTTATACTTGAAATTGCTGCCAAATTCCCAGTGCAGATTTTCACCGGTAACTTTGTATGATATAAAAGGAGGTAAGTCACCGGGAGCACTGTTGTTATTTATGGATAAAATTGCTGATATGCATCAAGAAAGTGCTGCTAAACGATCATCGTTTATAATGATTGTTAGTGACGATTAAATGTAGGTAATTGCCACTTTTACCAATTCCATGTCATCATCAGTTCTTCTGCCTTGTCTTTTTGTATTTCATGATAGCAATCAGAAACTTTCGACTATCGAGTGCCGCACGTTATGTTTTATTTTGATGTCTGTTTTGAACATTCTTTCTGTTTCCCTATGAATTTGTACTGATTCAGCAGATCAATTTTTGCATCTACTGTTACATCTACTGTTGAGCTGAGAGTTTTTATTATGACCATAAAAGCAGGAGAAAATTAATAGTGAGGAGAGCATTGAATGAACCATGGACGATAAAAATTTCCACTTATATTTTCACATTGTAGAATTGTTTAGTTTGGACTTTTGTCATGATTGGATGAAAAGAGTTTTCTATCGGAATAAGGATTTTTTAAAATATACGTTCGCAAATTTAGGTTTCCCCTAAGGTGGTGAAAACTTTTTTCGGGGAAAAATTGAAGTTTGAAGCTTTTCTGTGCTAATAAATATGACTTAGCTTTTCAAATTAGAGTTATTACTATATTAACATAATCAATAGGAAATTGTTAATTTTTTGAATTTTGCATATTTCAGACGCTCCGTTAGCGTCGGACAACGAGGAGGAACAGCGGGTAGGGGAGGTATTCCATCGACAGCATCCGCTGCGGCAGGAGCAAGTTGAAAGTGGAGGTGAAGCGCGAAAACCATCTGACGGACATCTGCAAAATAGCAAGGAGTGGCACCGAGCAAAAAATTCTGGTATGATAAAGAGAGCTAAAGATTTGGATCTGTTTGGACTTTTGTCATTACATTTTATAAATGCAGAACTTTCGGATGTGTTTCAAAAAAACGCATCTTCCTAAATCGTATTTATGCTGTCATATTTTAGTAGGTAGAGCAAATGGAAGATGATGCTTTTTGGCATCAGAAAATTTTTAATGCAGAAATGAAATTCATAGAGTTCTTTTTTGTTATATGAGAAAACTATTTTATTTATGGGATAGGACTGAGTTATATCAAAATTTTTTATGAAGCATGGTTTTTTAAATCGTTGGAATATTTATAATATAACGTAAGCCGTCGAAATATTTATAATGTAGGTCGCAGGATTTTTTGCTTTTTAGCAGGAATGAAATTAAAGTTAGCGACTATAAAGATTAATATTTATCGAAACTTCAGATTCTACAACATCATCCACAGGAAGCTACGGTGGTGATCGTTATTCTTCGGAAGCAACAACAGAAAGTTCGCTTCGCGAGTAATTTTTAAATTTTTTTTCTAATTCAGGATCGTAACAGACGAAGCAAATTTGCACTTTTTCATTATGGCGAGTTAGCTTTTGTTTTTACAAATTTCTTTCAGCTGTATTTCGGGCCGTTTTTTGAGTCATCCCGTAGATAACGAATTTGATGGTCTAAGTGATGGAGAGTCAGAATCCGAAGAACAGCCTGCCGAACTTGTTCCATTAGGCATGTGTAACTACAGTCTGTCTGGTTGCAAAGCACGCTATCGTAAAAAGGCTCGAAGCCATTTTGCAGGTATTTTATATTTAATTCTTTAAGAAAATTTCCAATGTTTCATTACGTGGTACAAAACATATAGACTGCAGTAACAGTTTTTTAAACTTAAGAATCAGTTTAATGTTAATATAGTTCGTTGATGTTACGCATTCTGCTCACATTCAAAATAAACAAAAAATGGAAGAGTTTATAAAAGTCTCTGCAAATGTGTGATTCCTAGTCGGCATCCATAAAAAATAAAATATGACCGTAGGAAGGGCGGCACTATGAGTGATGAGTGGAAAATAAAGAATGTTTCGTTTTCAACTAATGTGTTAAAAGTTTAGATCAAGGTTTATTTTTAATTTAACGGAATTTATTGTTTTTTTGAAGCATGTAGTTTCTGCAACAAATAAAAAGGCTAAAATGGTCCATGATCAAGGAAAGGTTGGAACAACTGCTGCAAATATTTGATGTATCTAGATATCCAGAATCAAGAATAATTTCAGATTTCTACAAACTAATGGATGATCATCTTGGGTCAGGAGCATATGCAAGTGTTAAAACGGGTATCTCAATTGCAACTGGTAAAGAATTCGCTGTTAAACTAATTGATAAACGTAAAGCGGGTCATACACGCTCACGCGTTATGCATGAAGTTGAAACATTTAATCTATGCAAAAATCATCCAAACATCGTACAGCTACATGAGGTATCGTGATTTTATGATTGTATGAATCAAAATGCTTTTACGAAATATAATGATCAAAAAAGCAGAAAGACAGAGATAGGAATTATCATTAATTCGAGGTTTTTTACACTCGACTGCTTTCAGTTGCATTTGAATATTCCGGTTTCGCTGCTATGCCACATTTGTGTCTTGCTGATTGATAGCATTTAAAACTTCCACCAGATCAGATTAAATTTACATAATTCTGAATGTGTCAGATTAAATTCGCATAATTCGATTCTGAATGCCCAATTTGTTCAAAATCTATAAAGTGAATATTTTTTTAGTGGTTCGAAGACCATAATCGATTTTATTTGGTGTTCGAAAAAATGCGTGGCGGTCCTCTGCTCGATCATATACAGCGCAAGAAATTTTTCACTGAACAAGAAGCGAGCAAAGTAACGAAAGACATTGCCACTGCGCTAAAATTTTTGCATGATCGAGGTAATTTTTCAACTTCAATTTAATCCGAGAACCGAGTAACGTCGTCTTTTAAAATCTTATAAGCCTATCAAATCCTAATTAACATTAAGGTGAATTATGTATGTGACAGCAGAAATCTAAATAACCGTTTTATTTATTCAGTTTTGTTGTATTCAAAAGTTTTATTGTATTCATTTTTTTTTTTAGAAAAGTTTTGTTGTATTCATTTTAAATTTTGGATGAGACATTTTTAGAGAAATGAGTATGATTAAGTTTTTGCACCATATTCTCGACTTTCAATCTCTGATATCTAATGAAAATTCGGTTCCAATTTCAGGAATTGCTCACCGCGATGTGAAGCCAGAAAATGTTTTGTGTTCAGATATTGATCACGCAAGCCCGGTGAAAATATGTGATCTTGATCTTGCAAGTAAGGCAAGTCCTCCAGCTTCACCACGACTAACCGGTGTCAACAGTGAGCCAGATTTAGCAAGTCCTGTAGGAAGTGCGGAATTTATGGCGCCAGAGGTTTGCTTGTTTTTTACTGCTAAAACAACACTGTGTAAATCAAACATTTTCTATTACTGCAAAATTCTAACGTTTGTTTTTTATAATTATTCTGTTTATTCACCGAAAAATTAATTTTGTTATTGCAGGTAGTGGATGCTTTTGTTGGCGATGCACTTAAATACGACAAACGTTGTGATATGTGGTCACTTGGTGTTATTGTTTACATTATGATATGCGGTTATCCGCCATTTTACGGTGAATGCTGGCGTGAAAACTGTGGCTGGGACCAGGGTTTGTTTTATATGAATTTATTCAAATTTCATTTTAAACTTTTTCAATGGCTCCTGTAGCATACTAGCAAATTGATATGTACCCGAAAAAGTTCTCAGTTTTTAGTTGACTTCGTTGATTACAATCATGCGACATTATGGCTTATTTCAGGCTTGGCATGTAACGACTGCCAGGAAAGTTTGTTCAAACGTATTCAGCGGGGGCAGTTCGATTTCCCAGCTCCAGAATGGGAGAACGTGAGTGAGGAAGCGAAGGATCTCATTTGCCATATGCTGGTAGGCTTTTTTGAATAGGATCAGCCATTCCTCTTTGATTATTAAATTATCAATTCAGGATTTCCTGCTCAAAGTTTTTAATTATTCCTTTTTATTTAGGTTAAGAATGTGCGTCAGCGTTTCACTGCCGATGAAGTTTTAAAACATCCGTGGGTGAAAAACGGCGCACCGGAAACCAAATTGCAAACTCCAGGGAACTTATTCCGGTTTGTTTTTGTTTTCAAATTTCCGAAATTTTTTGAGTGATTGAATTCTTTCAATGGAAATTGTGGTTCTTGTTTCAGTAATGATAGTACGCGTGATGTTCATCAAATGCAGGAGCATTTCAATGTGATGAATCGTATTGTTGCAGCGCGACTAAGTGTTCGGATGGAGCAAAATGAACATGATTCTGGTAGTTTTTACCGATAGGGAATTGTGATTGTCTTCAATGTAGTAGAAAGCAGATGTAGGAAACTTGCATGCTTGTGAATAATGATTTTTTATTTTTACTAATCTTCCAGTGTATTGCAGTTAATATCCAATCACCAATTAGTTTAAATTAATTCAATCCAGATTTTCTCCCATGAATTCAAATGTACAATTTCAACTCCTTTGAATAATGAATCTTCTATTTATTAGGACTGTGAGCCACGTTTATCTTTTGCAGGCATTATTGTTATGGTAATAATGTGTATGTTAAAAAAATAACATTTTTTATATTATAGATGAATCAGTCGATGAGCGACCAGTCTTAAAACGATCACCGGAATATAAAATTTTCGAAGATGTTATGGCAAAAAAAAATCTAATGAAATCAGTGGAGTCGAAGCAGCCATACAATGTAGTTGCAACGAAATCTGAAGTAAAATTCGGGGAGCAGTCATCCAATGCAAATAGTAATGTGTCAAGAGTGACGAAAAAGAATCCAGAGAAACAGAGTAATTTCAAAAAAATGGTAATTCGTAAAGCTCCAAGTCATGGAAATAGTATTGTGCAGCATACTGAACTATCGGTGCCTTTCGTAAAGAGAGTCAATAGCGGTGGTCAATATCCCTTACATGTGTCGAAGGTATCATTAATTTATTACTGATTGATGGATTTTCGTATCTTTTCTCATCTTACATGTCTAATTTTTTTATGATTTGGGTAACCCTTACTTATTCAACGTAAGTTAAATGAACTCGGCTACTCTGAAGCTCGATCTTTTTTTTTTCATTTGAAAAATTTACTGCAATATGGCTGAAGTTAGTTTTTCAAATTTGTAATTTATTTAAGAGCAGTACAAAGGTAATTAGATTTGGAGTTTTAGAAAATCTTTTTTCAGATATCATTTCCATCCGCATTACGATATGAAGATGAGCTGTCATTATTGCAAACTCCGCATATTGTACCGCCACCATCTTTCCACGCTTTGGGTCAAAATTTCAGCATGAATGGAATGGTTTTATATCCACGCATGCTTCCACAACCTATCCATCGACAACAGTTCTCAGCACAGCCAACGGTAAGATTTTCTTGTTGAGTTTATAAAATTTAAAACTCGAAATCGTAGTTAAATTAGTTCAAATTAAAGTTAAGCTCCATAGATAATGAAGTACTTCCACTTCTTTGCAGATCTGAAAAAAGGTTCTAAAAAAAAAAATAATTTTCAATTTCTTAAATTAATTTTCCAGTTCCCTGTCGTTTCTCCGTCATATGTTGCCAATGCTGTTACGATACCATATCAGCCGACTTATGGCCATGAGATGGATAAACGAAAGCTGCAATGTAACAACAGAATGAGGAGAGCTGAGTTGCAACAGTCAGTTGGGGGGCAGGTCCGACGAACGATGGTAGCTATATGTTCTGCTGCGAATCGCTCCAGATCATCGTTCGGTGATAGTCATCAACCTGAGCAATTAGAAACTTGCCAAGGCGCTATGGTCAAGCAGGTTCATTTTTATACTTGGGAAAATAATTTGAGGGATGATTGGGAAGCTATGATATGAAGAATTGGAAAAGTGTTCAAAGTATTAAAAACAATTGAATTTGATTTGAAGAATTTGGGATTTATAATTGCAACATTATATAGAAATCTTCAGTATATATCTTTTATGGTCATTTTTTAGGATTCGAAAACGGACTTACGTCAGTGTCAGGCACGTGAGACTCAGGTCAATGTCTGAATTGACTGTGGGAGTTACTAGTGTGGATTCACAGAAGTACTTCTCCATCTTATTTTAAATAATTTTTTTCAAAGTTGGTCATCAACTGGCACCCGGAAGATCCGGGTAATCACAAGTCCATGGAATATTGCACATCATAGCTTCAGAAAACCCGAATTTGGATTAAGATGAAAGCACCCAAAGCTAAAGCTGGAGTAAGTATTCGTTCTGTTTGCATCGCTCGCTGTTGATTCTACAGTATTATTATTTGTATATTTATTATTATTCTCTCTGGAATTACTAGGATTAATTTTGATTTATTTCTTTCTTTTTGTGTAAATGTTTGATCTTCTAAAATTCAATATAAATTCGTTGATTTGAGACGATCTTTATTGGAAAAAGATAAAAACTAATGAAAGACTGAAGTGGAGAAAATTGTGTGATTATAAAAGGACAGATTTACTCTTTTTTTTTTCAAATTTTTGCAAAATAGCCTTGATTTATTGGCCTTTTTTTATTATAAAATTCTTTATTCTTTCTTCCAATTCAAAATGATATTAAATGATATGTTTTGTGCGTATCTTCTTCAGTTTTTAAATTGGATTTGTCAAAATCAATTTTATCATCAATTGAATTAACGAACTAATTATTTGTTAATTCACCGCGAAATCGTTGTTATGCTAATATTCATTATTATTAGCTTAAAAATAGCTTTAATACGGCTGACGATAAGTTGTATTGGTTTAACAATTGATTCCCCTTCCGTCTTTCGTTTTTCTTCATTATTGCATGATGCCTCTTTTTAAATGAGTCAGTTAATGATTCAAACTATGATATTTTTTAAAGTCGTTCGAATAAAGTGTAGTTAAATTTAATTTGCCTGTGCTATGGAATATTTTTTTTAAGACATTTTTTTTTTTGATCTTTTTCCCAACCCCAGAAGAATATTTGCGGGAGCACTAAGAAAAATCGGACTTTTTTAATTTAAAAGATTCAAAGAGGCGATTAAAATTTGTGAGATTGGAGTTTTTTGAAATATTTAAGTAAATCATTTCCGTTTAATTTGTTTAGTTAACCTTCTTGTCTGGTAGACTACTTGAGGGAAATTTAAAGGGGATTTGAGCTTCAAACTTGCTTGTAAATATTGTTATATTTCTTTTGTTATTTGATTACTGTTAGTGTATATAAACCCAGGCAGTGTTGTATAACTGGAAAGGTATCATTATGTAAATAGATTGAAATGTTTCGTGAAACATTTGAAACTTTTGATGGTTAAATGTATATTTTTCCATTAAGAACGCTGTCAGTGTTCTTCATATTCATTATTTTTCAAGTATTTTTCACTTTGTTAACAATGATGATTCATGAGAGGGAAGATCATAAGGCGCACTTCTCTAAAGAAGTTATTTTTCACAATGTTATAGGTTATAGGTGCATTTCTTCTCTTTTACATCAACTTTGTTAACTCAATTATCTGGAATTAGTTAACACTTTGTTTTTATTTGGTAAGTACTTCTATTTCGTGAGTTGTCTTTAGGTGCTTTAATTTGATCCATTATGGGTTTATTCGAAGCTATTCATGGTTTTCTTTGTATCTTACTTTAAAATTTAAGTTGCCATGTCATAGGCATCTTAATATATTTGGAAACTGCGCACAGTGTAAAATAATCCAGGTTATTTCTATGTATCTGCGAAGAAAGCAATATACAGTGGCCATGGTAGATGAGCATATTTTGGAATTTCAAGACAACTTTTTCTGATCTATATTTTCTTGTTTCCGGTCTTCTTGGTTTAAACTTATATTCTGTTATATATTTATTTACGATTATTACTTAGTGTGTTTAATTCATTTATTTTTTAGGTTGTTAGTATGTTTGTTTCATTTTTGGTTTCTTCTAATATTATGAATGAATTTCATTTTTTGATATTGTGTATCCCAAGTTCTCATATGTTTCGAATGGAAATTATACTCTTATGAAAGCCTTAAAGATTAGTAAACAGGAACTTGAAAATCGTATCACTTCATCCACACGTTTTTTTTAAAAATTTTTTTGCATTTATTTTCCAGAGCGGTACAGCTGGAATTTTTGTCTGAAGAGTATAATGGCAAACAAGGAATGGAATAATTCTAATACATTACATACACTGATTACTGATAACGATAGTGATAATGCGATTTCAGTTTGCTGTAGTTAACAATTCCTCCGTTTTCAGTTGAGAAGAACGTTTGCATCTGCATATCATATAATCCTTGGAATTTCTCTGATAATTTCTTGGATGTGGAGGAGGACATTTTGTGTTATGATTCGTTTATTGTTTGAGAAATTAAAGTCAGTCAGTATACTCTAAAAATTCTTGTCCACAAATAAAATGTGAAGTAACCTTTCTGTTTTAAGTTAAAATTAATGTGGTTCGAAAAATTACAAAATGGAGATTCCTGAAATCATTGTTAATGCTGATGTAATTGTATATCCGGATGAAGTAGGAATGGTTGCAAATGGTTCTTTTATGAAAAACAATTATTAATAATAGAAAAAGTGTGGGAGTAGCCTCCTTTAAAAAGAGTAAAAACCTGTGATATCCTTGAGATGTGAGAAGCACTTTTATCTTGAAAAAGCCGACTAAGCTGCAATTAATTAAGAAAATAACTTCATAATTGAAATTTGAACAAGCTAAAGAATTTTAAAAGAATCCAAACGGTGTGCAAATGGATGGACAGATAAAATTCAAAAGAAGAAAAGGATTTTATCATTTTTCATACCACTAAAGCATTTAATGTATGAGTGAAAAAGTTGAGTCTAACATACTTTGACCTCTTATCTTGGTAACTTAATAGGAATTCAAATTATGATAGCTTGCAAAAAGAGAGCTTCTCTGATATTAAAGCATCAACGAAGCATTCCTGAAATAATCACTGTTGTTTTTCGAATTAGTTTTTTGGAATTATCCAATAATTTTGTTGAATTTTTACACATAGCAATGAAATTTAAGGAACTCACTATTATTATCAATAAACAATCTTAATCATTTATATGTACTTAAATTAATTGAAAAAAAAATCCAATCATTAATTGAATTTCAAGAATTATCAAAATTATAATTGGCATATATTCATTATTTAGCATAGAACTTCAATGAGAATCTGAAGTGTATCTTTTACTTCTGGCTTATTAATAGACATACAACGATATCAGAAATAAAATTCCTAGAAGATAGTAGGATATTTTTTAAAAGATAATATGATAAATGAAAAAAAAATTATGTAAAATTTACGCTAATTATCTGTTTTATTCATTTAAATTAAATTCAATATTCCCTATAATCGTTGTATCCCACCTAAATATCTTCAACTCTCCGGATATAGTATGTATCGGTAGAGAGATAGAGAGAGAGAGAGAGAGAGAAAATTCTTTACTTTTTTTTTTTTTGTTTATAAATTAAAAAATTTAAAATTTTAAAAATAAATTGATAAAATTAAGAGAAAAAAAAAAATAAATGAATTTTAAATAAATTACCTAAATTTGTAAAAATTTTGCAATGATCTTTGAATTGTTGTCAAGTAGCTACACTTTATCACTTTTCCAATAGTTTGATTGTATTTTGAAAAAGGAAGAGAAGAAGAGAGAAGATAAAATAGAGCAGTGAGAGAGACCTCTTTATAAAAATATTGATTGTTCTCCAACATCATTGCAGCAACCAACAACCAACAACCAGCAACAAATATATTTTAATGTTGATTTAAAAGTAGAAAAATTAGGATAAATTAAAAAAATTTAGCCAATTCTTGGCCAATATTAGAATACAAATAAGCCAATGCATTATTTTTCTAGGCTTTTATCGATCGAAATTTAATTCAATCTTTGACCATTAAATGTTACTATTTCAATTAGCTGAACTTTGACCAACAATATGCTTTGTTTACGTATGATAACGTACGTACGTACGTACGTACTAGTAGTGATGAATGCTATTTATTAAACTTTTATCCATTTTTTCATCATCCTTTTAATAATTTCTATTTCAGATATTTTCCTCTTACAATCAAGTATCATTATTGGCTAATTTGAATGATTTTATTTTTGCTTAAACTTTTAAACCTTTGCACTTTATTTATTCATTTAAATTTCATTATATTTTTACTAACAATTTCAAAAAAAAAAAAAACTTTAATTGTTTATTTTGTTTACGATCATTAAATAAGGGATAGTTGTTTACAGTTAATAATATCTATGTTTTTTTAATGTGTACATAACTCTTTTGTTTTTGTTTTTTTTCCCCCCTATTAATTTAATGCTTATTTTTCAATAGCTATGCACTACTTTACTTTCCGGTAAGTTATTTGGCACTTTGAAAATAATGACAGTTTATGGTACATAGGATATGCGTAATAGATGAAATTAAATGAAAATTCAATTTCAATTTGTTAGAAGAGAAGAGACAATCATGGTTAGATGATAAATTCAGCAAGCATACAATAGGGAAATGCTAATAACTGTTGAATTTTCGGTATGTTAGTTTGTTTTTTTCCTTTGCTTCTACTTCGATAAAATTCATAATTTCACAAGATTTAAAAATTTTATTCCATAAATTTATTATTTTTAGCTAATTATTAATTAAATAGCAACTAAGCAGCATTAATTAAATCGATCCTGCAATATTTTTAATTGAATTATTTTCATTTCCTTTAACATTTCTTTCTTTTACTTTCAAATTTACTTCGCGATACAATTTTTGAATTTTCTAATTTTTTTGCTAATTCTTACAAATATAAGAAATAAAGCTGCTAGAATTTGACAAATGATTTAAAGTTAAGCAGAAATGTACTGTTAACTTAGATTTCTCGGATGATGAAGATAGATATCATTTAAAATCTACATGTGTACAATTTAGAACAATTCACATTTTGATACATATTATTGGCTACTTAACAATGAGATTAATCTTTGCTGTAATTAGCACATTTCACTTTTTCATTTGTTGAATTTATCTTGATTGGTGTTGAAAAAATTAGAATGGATGAAAGCTGGGATAATGATGTTTTGATTTGAAGTGAGTTTGAATTTTTTTCTCTCGTAACTTGAAGATAATGAGGCGAAAGATTTTCAATAAAAATTATAATCAATCGAAAAAAGTTTAATTAATTTTGAAAGTGAAGATACTTCAGATATATTGCTTTCAAATTGGTGCGTTATTTCGTTTTTTCTTTTTTATAGAAATATATTGTTTTAAAAAAATTCATTGCAGACTAACAACACTTTATTTGTTGTGAATGGATCTAATGGAAAGAAGGAAAAAACGAGTACAATAACGTGGCGCTTATATTGGTGATGCGCCGTCGCCACCCGGCGTTTTTTTTATCGACGTAATTTTGCGCATTTTCATTCCTGTTTTGTGTCAATCTTTCAATAGTTAAGAATAATAGCTCATCATTTTTGTCAGTAAGTTATTTATTGTTTTGTCTTTTTATCATTTTTCTTCGAATTATTACGTAATAGCGCATGATGTTCCTACGAGTTATCTCGTGTTATTCACAAAGTTAAAGCTTTTAATGCAATTTTTTCGAGACAAAGTCATACAACTAGAGTGCAAGATAGAATGATAGAATGCTCGGCTTGTTGAAGTTGTAATGTAGGATTGTTTGTTTATTTTTGCTAAAAAGTTCAATTATTTTTGTTGAAGCTTATATCACCGATAACTATAACGTGTAAAGAACTTGATCCACAAAAAAGTTTGTATTGGAGAAAGAATGTGAAATTGAAAAACATTCCAAAAATTGAGATCTTTTTTTATTGAAAAGAGATTTTATAGCACTTTTTTTATTTATAGCACGAATAATTTCTGTTTACAGATATTATCAAAAAATTATACAAAGATGATGATGTATCAGCTGCGTCGTTTACATATCGGTCGAAGTCCGCAGTCAGCATCACCAGATGATATAGTTCTTCTGTAAGTTTTGATTTTATTGCTTTTGTATTTTAAGCCGTTAGTAGTTCTGATCCCGTTTATAGAACGCTTTATATTACTTCATTTTCTTTTGAAGAAACAAGAAAACTCTCAGTTACCCAAATAAGATCTATGCTTGCAAGTATGATGACATGGTTCTAACCTTAGCGATATCTCCGATAGTGAAGTTGAAAATTAGGTGTAAGCATGAGAGATTTCACTTTCTTCCATTCTATTGATGATATTGAGCATAAAAAGAAATGTGACATTAAATTACTTCAAGTTATTATTAATAATGCTTATTCGTTCCGATACATATGTCTTATTTAATTGGAGATTTTGATGCAGTGTTGTTATTTGTTCAAAAAATTCATATTGATCCGTTTTTCACAGCTTTACTTCCATTTTTTTTTGTTTGTCAGCTGCTCATATCAAACTTTTTAGGTTCCAAACGACGAAAATTGGGAGGAATCCTGATTTGGTCGACGTTGTCCTAATTTCACAAGTGCACAGGTATTCAAATGTTCGGATTTTTTTTAAAAGTTTTTTTTCAAACTTGGAAAAAAATTATTGGGCTTAACCTACACAGTTGAGAGATTTTTCTCTAAAGCCTAGAAGACTAACCAGTATTGCTTTTTATTGCTGGATTATTAACAAGAGTGCATTGTTACTGATATTTATGATAGATTTTATGTAGTGGAATAGAGCACATTTGCTTCAAGTATATTTGATGCACTGATATTTTCAGTAATATGATCTCAAGAGAACATACAACAATATTTGTAAAAGCAAGGCGTGATCGATTTGCATGTTTCATAAAAGATCATTCCCTCAATGGCACTTACGTTAACGACTTTAGGGTTAGTGATTTTTATAGCTATGACGCTTTCTTGGTAAATGTTTCCTTTATAATTCTGATCAGTTCTTGTCACTTTGTTTGTTCATCTTAAGAATTCCAGGTATCAGGTGAAGCTGAGTTGCATCAGGGTGATGTAATCAAATTTGGGCATGTAAATGGTGCAGCTATTAAACCCGGTTGTTATGGACCGCAAACCTCTGCCGAATTTACATTCGTTGTATATTCTTTTTTAATTTCAGTGAATAGAAGATGATTACATTATTCTCCCTTGAAAAGTTAATGACTTGAAAATCAGATAAGGCTACTAAATATTATCTTAAAGAGAAATATTATAATAAAAGAGAAATAATTAGTTACAATTTCTTTTAATGATCTTCTCTCAAAAATTTCTTGTAGATAGAAGGAAGAACTTATCAGAATTATAAAGGAAGTATAGAAATAATATCGTGCTCAGAGTTTGAAAGCTTTTTTCTAATTTCAGTTTGAGCAAGCAACAAATCATCGGACGAATGATCGCAGACGTCCTGTAACAATTATGGGTAATGTGGGTAATACACGACAAGATTTTTCCCAGGTAAAAATTGCTATTTACTTCTTCATCTTTTTATCTGGCGAAAAAGCAGAAAGGAAGGAAGAAAGATTCCATCGTATTTTTCCATACTACTTCAGATTTTGCTAGAATATTCTATAGGACCGAATTTCCTTAGAAAATTAATTGCAGATTGGTTTCAAGCTTTACCGTTTAGTTACATCTTTTGGATTTGTGATTTCTCTTTTTCACAAAATCCATCTGAAAGTACTTCATGATGACATCATAACAAGGTAGGGCGAATTACTGAAAGCCTGCACAAGTAAAAATTGGCTTAAATAGATGTAACTAAATGGCACTGTCTATTCCTTGTCGAAGATAAGTCCTGGTAAATGCATGAACTTCACTGGAAGTTGTACTGTGTGAAATTTTTTGGATTTTTTGTGAATAATATTTCATATACAAATTTTCTATTCCTACCATTTCTGATAGCGATTATATCTTCTATTTCATCACAGATATTTCCCGGTGATGGAAAGAACTTGCATGCAACATCTCGGTTACCTTTGGCTAACTCTTCAGTGGAACTTGCCGCTGCGTGGCAAAATCCGGCTGCTGCTGGTGCTGCAGCAGCCCCGTTCTACAATTTACAGAGGTTTCCTGGTTATTATCAAGCTGCCTTTCCTCAGTTCAGTTCTGCATATCTGCACTCACTCTGGCCTCAAAATCCTTGGTCACCGCAACCACCTACAGCTGCGCAGCAGTTTCAGCAGCATCAACAAAAACAAGCGGAAGCCGTTGCGGCAACTGCTGCGGTAAATTTATCGTTTTTTTAAAGTTCATCAAAGAATCGAAACTTTGAAACGATTTAAATGACAGATATTTTTATAGTAATTGAAATATTTTCGTAGTAGCTGAAATATTTTCTTATTTCAACATTTAGATGATTTTCCAGCAGTATGGTCAGTTAACTAATTCAGCGTGGATGGGTGCAAATGCCCAGATTGCTGCCGACACTTCATCTTTTATGGGAGCGACTGGTGATAGTCGGTTGCGTGCTGTTGTATCTGATCAAGTTTCATCCCCAAACGTTACTTCAAATATCACATTTCAAATGGCAGCTACTGCTGTCGCAGGAACGTGTTCTCATCGATCTGCTACCACTACTGCAGCAATCACCGACCAACCATCAGGAGTTGTTGGCCAAAACATCAGTACGCAAAGCAATCAGTTATTACAGTCTTTAGCGCAGCACACACCAATTTCACGTTCAGCTAGAGCTCTAGCCTCTGCTACAGTATTAGAAAATGTTCCGCCTACTCGAAGCAGTGGAACAGCAGCTACGCATCAACACCATTATTCAGCGAATTCTCGAGTAATTGATATTCAGAGGGTTTCAAGATTAATAGATTGCTCTCCCACCCAGGTAATTGCTACCCCATCAGCTATTGATAGTGTAAAACGCATGGAATGCGACAGTTCGGTACCAAGTCCACCCAAAAGCCAACAACAACAACAAACGGCAGTAGCTGTTTTGGGTGTTGTGCCGACCGGTGTCGGTGGTATTCATCGAACAATGACAACAGCGGTGTCATCCCAGTCAGCACTATCACCAGTAACAGCTATTCATGCTGCAGCTCAGATTCGTACTCAGGTTCCAGCTTCATTACCATCAGCAGCAGCAACCGCGGTATCAGGCGGTGAACGAAGGTTTAGTCATGGAATTTCAACAGCAGTAAGCACCTGCAGTACTTCCACAATTTCAAATGCTATACCAGCTCCCATGACCGGAATGAGCGTGAACTCATTGGCACCATCTGGCTCAGTAGCGTCTCCTGCGCCTCCTCAAGTGCCAATGTCACCTACAAAAATATCAATTACAACACAAGAAAGACCCATGGAGGATTTGCAGAGAGGTATACAGTGATCAATTTTCCTGATTAGCGCTAGTAATTTGACTTCTAGAAAATATAGGTCTGGTTGCTGGCTATGTAAGGTCGACTGTTTCCATTGGTAGTACCTACAATAGAAAAAATTTGTGATTTTTATGTTGTAATTGTGATTTTAGTAATTTTTTGATTTGATATGTTGTAATTAGTAATTTTTTGATTTAATTCAGCTCATTTTGAATTGATATATCTTGTTGTCCACAAGAAGTATTATGGACACGGAGCAAATTTATTTTTTTTTTCAGATCTATATACCTTTCTCATTTCAATGACTGAACTCATTTCTAGAAAATGCTGAACGAAATAGTCGACTGTCTGGTTTGGAAGAGTTAACGGAAGATTTGTTAGAAGACTGTGGCCCACCAAGGCGTGCACCTACACCGGCATCTAGTTCCTCTGAATTACCCACTGCATCAACGGTCAAGCAAGACTCGCTTACCATAGAGGAACCGAAACCATCTGAATTATTACGTTCACCCCTTCATCAATCACCAAAAAGTTCAATTCACATTCATTTGTTTTTCTTTGAAATTAACGCCTGATATTTTTTCTCCGATCTTTTTACGGAAATTTATGAGTTTATATTTTCTTGGGATCAAATATTCTTGTCTGATTAGGTATCATACCATAGAGAAAGTCCGATCTTTTTTGTTGTGGTTTTTGCATAATTTAATCTCAAATATATAGAAAAACCCAAAATTGTGTTTGATCCTCGTAATCTCTTCTCAATCAATATTAATATGTATGTACTCAGAATATTATTTTTGTAGGACGCGGGCATGGTCATTCGGATTCGTCTTGTTCACCCACTCAAACACCTGTGGTAGTGGAACAAAAAGTTGAGCCAAAGAGACGACGCAAAAATAATGAGGTATCTGTTCCACTTTGATGCTACTGTTGACGTGACAGAATTTATCACATTTTAAGCAACTTTTAGATGCACTTGATAACTTTTTTATTGTGTCATTGGAAATATCTTGGATTTTGGCATAAAATGTTGCATTTGACATATCGAATGAATGATATAATTGTGAACTGTAACTAATGTCGAAATAATGATTTATTCTGAAGTTGAAAAATGTGTGATAGAATTATTACAGCTTTGCATTTTCAAATGAGAATTCTTGCTCATATGTTTAGTCATTTTTTTTTTTGATTCAGGTAGCCATGTTGCTGAATGATCTAACTGAAGTGGCATGGCATCATCTTGCAAGAAAAAGTTCTAACAAGATCACAGCGCCAACACAAACGAGGTTAGTTTTAGAAGTCAGCTGTAAAAAGGTAGCTTTATCAGTTTGTTAGAACAGCTGTTGCCTTGTTTTCCCTGCGCATTTCCCTTCTTGATTTTACCTGCTGATTCTGCTAATCTACCAAGTTCTATGATTTGTATACTTGAATATAAAAATCTGTAACATTTTGCTCTTCCCACGGCTTCGTGTAATGGACATCATAGATGTAATGGACATCATAGATGCCAAAAATCCATTCAAGATTCTTAATATTAGAACATAAAGGAAAGGATTTTGAAATCTCTTTATTAATTTTTGGACTTATTTTTATAAATTAAATATATTGTGCTGATATTACATTATTAAAATTGGTGCTATTTGACTTAAATGAATCCACTTGATTCATTACTGTATTGACTATAAGAGGGTTGAAGTAAAACTTAATACTTCTAACTAGAAATATTGCAAGATATAAGTATCACTTTCAGAAAGGTGTACACACATGAAGACGATAATGATGCTGACAATAGAAGCTGTAAAAGTGATTCAAGTGATTCAGAAAAACCTGCAAAAAAGAAGCAGCAACAAAAGAATGTTATGAAAGCAAAGAGGATAACTTCTACCAAAACTAAGGATTCTGATAGAGGCAATATACGAAAACGTGGTCGCCCAAAGAAAGGTTGCTTCACTTCTGAAAATGTAATCACTACAAATATGACTAAGAAGAAGGTAGCAGTGAAAAAGAAGAGAAAGAAGAGGTCTTCTAGTAGCGACAACGTTAGTTCAGATTCTGAAGGTGATAAGGAAGAGAGGAGGGAAGATCTGAAGAAACCACAAATTTTACCGAAAGGTCAGCCAGGGACATCAGCAGCTGAAAAGATTGAAAGAGCTTTTGCTATGATGAGGAAGAGACAGACATTACCAGATTCTGATAATGAAAGCAGCAGTTTGTCATTTGTAAGTTCTTCGTCACCTTCTCCAATCCGACGAACATGGGGTGCAACTTCACAACGTAAAACTAGTCACACTGCTGGTAGCAGTAATGTAAGCAAGAAAAAAATGAGTAAAACAGGCCGTCAGTCACGTTCTATGAGTAAAGTACCACGGAAACAACCATATAAGGGAATCGCCACTTCTTCTGGAAGTACCCGAAAGAAAGGACGTAAAAAGAAAAAGCGGTCATCGTCCAGCGAAAGTGGTAAGTCACAGAGCAGATAGATTTTTTGGTTATATGTGTGAATGATTGGTGTGATTCAGCGGCGTATCCAAATATCCTTCTCTTCTGGCTATATCGATTCAACATTTCCTAATAATTCGAAAAGTTTAGATCATTCTCTTACAAATAATGGTTTCTGTAAAACTGGAAATGAGAATACAGGGAATTAATTTGCAGCATAAATCTGATCATAAGTGATATTTTTAAAAGTCCCAAAAACTTAAAAGCTTAGGCAGTTCTCATGAGAAATAAATAAACCTATCAAATAGCCATTTACGATAGGATGGTGGTACGCCACTGGTGTACGTGTCGTCGGTTTTTGTGTTTTGTTTTTTTTCTGCACATATAAAGAATCAAATAAAACACTTTGTCTTTGAGTTTTCCTTACTTGTTCGATGCTGTGAACCAGGTCAAGGCACCAAAGTGATTGCTTTCAATTAAATCACTTTTTTTTTCAAATCTCATCATTTTGTTTTTTCCATATTTACTATTTTTGTTTTTGAAATTTGAGTTATTGGGTGTTTACGGTTAAGAAGTTCCATAAATTAAAAGTTTTTGTTTCAAAGCGCTTTTGTTTTGATGGAAACATTCAATATGGGACTGAAGTCATTATTAGCTTTCGTTGTTCGGAAAATCTACTGAAGGATTTATTTTCTGTGTTGCAAAATTTGGGATATTATGGCGTTAGGGCAAAAACTTTTCGATAAGCAGATTGAATTTGTTATTTCAAATTTCTAGCAATTCATATTCATAGGGAATGTTCTCTTGTTGCAGAATTATCGTTGGAAACAAGCAGTGTTGAATGGGAAAAAATAAAACCAGTAATTACGCCGTTACCGGCGGCACATGCACAAATGGTATTCGATGAATGGACATACCACGATCCCGAAAAGCAGTGTGACGCCAGGACAGGTTGCAAAAAACCACAAAGTGAAAGTGTTGTTTGGGTATGTGTTGATTAGGTTGATCAGATTATTTTTGACCGTTAATCTGATCGTTATTTCGCTAGAAGCTTGTTAAAGTTGTACTTATCGAACTTCGTTCTAAATTGGTTTGCATCAATTTTGAAATCTTAGAATCAGCAGTTGTCCAATGAAAGATTGAAATTTCTGAGACTGAGGATAATTTGGATTTCGTTGGAGGAAGCAGTATGTCAAAAAAAAATATATTTAAAAGAAAAAAGTACAACCAAGATACATTTCTTGTCTTACTTTTTTAGCATAAACAGCTGCATTTATATATTGCAGCTGTAATTAAAGAAAATTAGTGGTTTTTATCAGTTTCGAAAAATTGGCTTAAAAATTTTGTCATTAGCAAGATTCAGTTGTGTTATAACAGTTTAATTTTAATTTGTAATTTTATAGGTGCAATGTGATTACTGCTGCCGGTGGTACCATATGGAATGTGTAACAGATCATGGTGTAGCAGTCGGTAATTCTGATGATTTCAGCTGTGGTTGTAGGGAATCAAACAAAGCAAGCTGAGAATGTTCAATGGTTTTTTTACGTGGTTCGTTACGTGCAATAATTTTTGATGTTTTTTTTTGCATTTCCAGTAATATTTGGGAAGGGTTATTTAGTAATGGCATCAAATTTTGCTTAGGTCTCCTTTATTTTATTTATTATTGTAGTGTTTATGTTTGTTATTCATTCATCTCGCATACGTATATGGCGTTTGCTGGATTACAGATTTGGAATCATATTATTTTTTACTAGTACAAATTAAATTTTGTAAAATAGTGGAAAGTCATTTCCTTAGGAAAAAACTTATGAAGTGAAAGAAATATAGGTTAATCTTTCGGTTCTTTCCATCTTCTAAATTTAGGCTTGTGGGATTGCTCTATCTCTCTCTCTCGTTTCCCACAAATTCGCAAAACTTTCGAGATTAGAACAAATCAATAAGCGCGCAAGACATAACGCTGGATTTGGCGAATGATACGTAAAAAAGAAAATCAATCAGGTTGTTATATTGATGATTCGATAAAAATGTTCTGCTTATTAGAATTTTTGTAATGATATTACGTTTTCAGTTGGCTGGTATTTTTTGTATATATGGTGACGATAATATTTTATGGTTTTGCTTAATTATGAAAAATATTTCAATTATGGCATTGAATTGTGCCGAACATAAGCCGTCCATTATTTTATTATGGAATTGTGATAGTGCTCAGTTTGGCACCTTTCTTTTTATAGAACCTGTCAAATTGTTTCTTTAGTGTTATGATGATATTTAGAGCATAGTAATATAATTCATTAGGATATTTTGTTTGTTGATTCAGCAATTCCTGGATGTACTAAACTCTTTCAGTGTATGCATATATATACCACGGGTGTTCTAATTCTAGGAATGCGTGCTTTTTCATAATTTTACGGTTGAAACTTTAAAATTCCATCATCAGGATTTAGAATGACGATATCGGAATCACTTGTAATAGGATTCAGGAATTTGCTACATTCATACTGTGATTTATTTCTGTACTGATCTTTTAATTATCTTTTCTCATTGCAAATACACTGGTACTGATATTAAAAGGATGAGGAAGAATCTAGCGCATACATATTCCAGGATATTTAGCTCTAGCAATTATTGTATTTTCAAATTTTCTCAATGATTTTGTATGTTGTTACATTTTGTTATCTTCGCAGAAGCTTATATTTATTGTTTTGCTACTTCAATCGCATATGGTAGGCATACGTCATTCCGAAATCCTGTCTGATTCCACGTGTTTAAATTACTAAATATATGAACTCGTACTACGCACAGCTTCTTTTTCCACATTAACCGTAGTTTGCATGTGATACACTCAGATTACGGCGTAATCAATTGAGCTGTACATCATTTACTTAGTTGATTTGTTTCTTTGCAAATGGCGGCATGAAATTCCATAACAGTTATCTTTTTAGGACTCATAAATTTTGTTCTGAAATTTTTACCTCTTAATCCTCTACTCTGTTTCTTTTAATTTTAACAGACGGGATTAATAGACATGAGTAAAAAAATGAGATTCGTTGTTCCTTGTTGCAATGTTTCAAATATGTTGGCTGATAACAACCTCAGGAAGTACACTGTAGTTGTGAAAGGATTTAAAATGTTTTAAACTTTATAAATATTTCGTAATCGATGTGATTGTTTTGATCTACTGTTATCTAGCGACGCCACACTTTTGAAGAAGTGTTGATGTCGTAAAATGCAGCTTTAATTAGGGTTTGGCTCTTGCCTTCATCTCGGATTCACATATCGTACTTTGTGCATAGCATTGGGTGAGGGAATTGAGATTTTAAAGTCTAATTCAACTATAATTTTTATTTGTATCTGTATGGGAAAATGGAAAATCTGAAATGGGAGAGAGGAGATCCTGGTACCTTAGTTTAAAAAATTTATTCAGGTTTTTCAAGGAGGAAAATGCTTATTGCAGATTTTGAAGAGAGATAGATCTCGTCGGTCATGTGGTTCTGTTCATCGTTTGAATCATCGAGCAACTCAGATCAAGCAATAGCAAACCACAAGGTAATCAAACATTACCGCTTAATGAACGTGTTAATTACTGTTGGGAAAATTACGATTGTCCAATATACAATCCATTTGCTGGAGATGATAAAACAGATCTACATATACATATATAGCATTGGAAGCATATTTTATTTCAGCTCCAGGAAAAGAGGTATGTTTCACGTGCTACTGATAACATAGCTATGAACTACGAAGAAATTGAACCACTTGCGGAAGTGGCATTTTGTTGTTCGAGCGAAAACGAATGCAGTCATTCTTTGATCGATCGGTTTCCTCTTCAAAATGTTCAACAACTAGCTATAAATCCGAAAAAAGTTGATGAGGTGCGTTATATAAGAGAATTTTAGCGATCGATTTTGCTTTTCCTAAATAATGTTGAAGGTAAGGAATTTTGCAATGTGACTAGAATTACATACATGATCATGTCAATGTTTTGTAAGTTCATAATATTCTCCTCTCTGATGAATATGTCTGTTTGTAGCTTCTTTTCAGCTGAGACGGTGGATGCGGAATAAGGAAGGACGATGTCGTGGATGTAAGTTACTTCTGCTCACTGGACCCACTGGTAGCGGTAAGACAACAGCTGTCAAAATGTTGTGTCGTGAGCTGAAATTTGAATTAATCGAGTGGAACTGTTCTGAATCTTACGATATTTTTTATGATTTGAAAGGAGAGGAAATTGTTTATGAGGAAAATCAAGCAAGTCATATTTTTTTAAATTGTCGAACTTCCTATTGATAACTTTACCAATTCTTTTAATAGTTCCTTTGAAAAGTATTGGTAATGGATGTGTAAAAAATGACGAAATATTAATCCAATATTTCATACTATTAATTAATCGTGCAATTTATCGCAATGCATTGAAATTTTAGCGCTTTGTTTACTGCTGTGAGTAATGCAGTTGCTTAAAACGTAATGTTTGATGAATTTGAAGAAAAATAAGAACTTATCTTTATTACTCCAAAATCCCAATGATTTACAAACTGAGCAGTTTCCAGATTTCATCAATCCTATTATGGTACTTCTTTAGGTCAGGAAATTTGCCGAGTTTCTGAAGTCATCGGATCGTGGCTCTGTTGAAAAATCAGTTTCACAGAAAGTTGTACTTGTCGAACAACTTCCAAATGTTTTTTATCAGTAATACTTTTGTTAAAAAGATAGATTTTATTAAATTTCTGTTCTAGTCATTTTACAGACGAAGTTGTTATAGTTGCTTTTACTTAAACTCCAAAATTAAATTTAATTCAGTTAAAGAAGAATGTGAGTTCAAATGCAGATTTTTTTCTCATCGAAGAAAAATGTTGGAACATCGTTGTTTTTTAGTTGTAGTAATATGAATAGGTGTACTTCATGTTCTTTTTTACTTAGAATTGCAGAGAACCTTCGGTACTGCATGCAACACTAAGGTGTGCCATCAGGAATACGGCTTGTATGTATATATTTATCATGAGTGATGTTGATTCCTGTTGGTATCTGAGTCCAAAACGTATTTTACCTGCAAACATTCGATATCAGCTAGGTTTTGAGGAATTAGCCTTTAATGCTTCTGCAACCATTTTCTTATCGAAAGCACTACGAAGAATTGCTTCGCTGCTGAAAATTAACGCATTACCGTCACAGATTAAAAGGATAGCTGAGAATTCCAATGGTTGGTATTAAATTGGTTCATTTTACTTATCTTGATTAATAACATTTATTAATGCTTTAACTGTGTCCAGGTTTGAGATTTGAATTCAGTTAAATCATTATTACTGTGCTACAAGTTCGGGAATATATTGCATTTCTTGTGCAAAATTTTTCCCGTTCGATTTTTTTCTCTGTACATCCATTTATAAATCTGAAGTCTTTTGTTGGAGGATATAATTATTTGAGATATAAAGTATTTACTTTTTCATTACTTTATGTTTCGGTATTATTTCAGTGATCATTTTCAGATTCTGCACCTTCTCATGTCTAATTTCCTTCTTTTTTTAAGCTACAAATATGGCTGTAAATTAATATTTTATACTTCTTTGTGTTTTATTGTAGGTGATATAAGAACAGCTATTCACAATCTGCAGTTATGTTTCGATGACTGCGGGGAATTGAATGAAATTTGTTCTCTTCATTCCTCGAAATTGGTTGATCCGTATCATAGCTTGGGAAAGCTTCTTTATGCGAAGAGGTATATGTATCAAATTTCTTTCACATAATATTTGGGCATTTGCAATTTTCCTAAGAAATACCATGGGTAGAAAGCTCAGTAAGTCTTGTTAAAAATATCAAAATTTCATTCCCTATGGATTATAATCTTGTGAGATTGCACATCACACAAGCAAACTAGTGCGATCGCATTGTAAACTAGTGTGATCGCATTTGTCTCTCATTTTTTCTCTGTTTGATTGGTTGTAAAAAATTGTTCAAATTCAACACATGAAGGAGCGACAAAGCTGACATCGTTTGGAAGAAAGCTGAAGAAAAGTTGACAGCTGAGTTAAGAAAAGTTTATTCAAGAGATTATCCTCCCAAGGATGATATCCACGAGGTGCTTGACAAAAGTGGTATGAACCCGGACAAGGTTATTAATTTATAGATTTTCATTTGGATTGTATTTTTAACGTATACTGTTAAAATTTTCTGAGGTACTTCAGAGACATTGCATTTTGAGGGTCAAGATTTTAATAAATTTGATTTTAACAAATTCTAATAAAAATTTAATAAATCGGTTGATTTTAATAAATTTCAATTTCTAAGTATTTTATAGCTAGTAATATTTCTGCATGAACATGAGCCGAATTTTGCTCCATCTTTGTCATCCTGTTTGGGTGTTCTCAATAATATAAGCCTTTTCGATTCAGCTCTTAGCCGTTGGGATGTTCAAATGGGTTCTATTCTCAATTTGTATATGAGTGAAGTAAGTATATCATATTTTATAGCTTTTAATTTTTGGGGTTCCTCATTTTAAATGAAATTTAAACCAAATGAGTTAGTTTCGAATTCAGACAGAGGTTGCAGAAATATGTAAAGCAAGGCTTTTTGATCAAAAATAAAGTTTCAAATTTGCAGTTAATTACTGCTAGGAATACTGCTAATGAAACTAGAATAGAGTAAGAATGAGAAAATCGAAAAATATGCTAACTTCACTGTTAAAAAGATAAGCGGTTCTACTTCAGGTGGCAGCTCGATCTACTGTTTTTTATAATTTCGGATGCAAGATCAAACAAGGTGAGGTTCGAAATTAATCGCGACTTAGTGCTTATTCTTTTAATTTAATCTTGTCCCACTTACAAGCTGCTGAAAAAAGTGCAAATTGTCACTACTCTGCCAATTAGACTTCGATTATATTTTATCGAATTACTTTTCGGCGTCCAAATTTTCAGGAAACTAAAATATATGGTTCTGTTGCCACAATTTCAGATAGAGGATTGTATCGCTTTTACAAATCCCGTTATTCTGAACAAGTTTTCCAAGTATTCAATAAAAAGAAAGAAATTCATGCTGCTTTTCCTTCACATATTTATGGAGAGGCTTTAACTCTGTAGGAAGTCTTTTTCATATTCTTAAAAGCGCTCTTATTTGTACAAGACAGATTCATTTCAAATATTGATTTCAAATATTTTAACTCTATCGGAAGTTATTTTTAAAACGATTTCATGCTAAATAATTTGGCATGACCATTTTCGGTGAAAATAAATCCCTATTATTAATGTGGTGAAGGAATAAATTTTGAATTCAAAGAAAAGAGCAAATCAAAATTATTGCTAGGATTGCAGGACACTCCCATTAATGAGACTTATACAACCATCAACGCTGAACAATTACCAGTATCAAGTGCTTGTGTCAATGAATTCTGCACTGTGTGCCAACTTTGTTGTAAATCAGTTTCCAAAAAACAAAAAGTCAAATTGGAAATTTGTAACAAATGATGAAGAAAACCAGTTTGATATAGAAGAAATTGATTTTCCATGATTTTTGCTTGTTGTTGTTAGATTCTTTTCGTTTTGCCTTTGATACAAACTTCTATTATCATTCTTATTTCTTCACAAATTACTCATATTTTTTTATTATTTAGAGCTTTTTCCAGTTTTATATCTGTCACAATAAAATAATAAAATCAAGAAATCAAGATCAATTGTGGACAATAAAGAAGCATTTTCTCCTAATTAAAATTCATAAGGAAGTCATTGAACGCATTTGAGTGCGTGAAGAGGTTAAGAACAATAACAATCACTAGTCTCATTAGATATTCGACCACAATGTTACATTGTATTTGTTCGTTTTATTTGTTAAGGAGTAACGATGCTAATTTATAATTTCATTTTCGATTTGATAATGTCTGTTTTGTTCTGCTTTATTATCCCAACTTCACAAACATTCTTTAGATCTTCAACATTCCAGCAAATTTATCGTTTTTTCACCATTTTTAATATATCAGCAAACATGATTGGAATTTTCACAGAAAAAATTCAATTTCAGAAAAAAGCAAAATAACTGATCGATCGAACCATTAATCCATTATACTCTTCTTGTGGCATTTTTTCCTTAACGTGGATTCTTTCTTTTTTTTACTCATTTTTAAATTCTCGAATTTAACAATTACTTTTTAAGTTTTTGGCGCACTATTTCAATTAAAGAATTCTTGCTTTGAAAATTGAAGATCGCTTTTTAGATTTATTAGACTTGAATTAGCCTAAAATTATCTCAACCATTCATTCATATGTTCATTTATCCATTTACAAATGTGAATTTTTCCGCAATTCAGCTTTGTTAAAATTGAGGTAGACAAAATTTTATTATATTAAAAAAGTATAACGATTATCGATACAATTATCAAGCATTCTAACTGAAGAAAAGAGCTTTGAACAGCTTATGGCGTACATTTTGCTTATCGTTCTTCATTTCTGCAGTGTATTTCTATTTGCTCAATTTAACATAAATTCATAGTCAAACATTAGAATCAGTTAGTCAATTGGATCGCACATTCATTCATTCATTGAACGAAGAAAAGAAAAATTGAACTGTAAAAGAGGAAGGAAAGAAGATGGAGAAAGAAGAACTTCTCGGTCGGATCTTGTCGATCAATCGATCCTTTGCTTTATCAACATCGTTGAATTATAACGTCTACAACACAAGCGATCTACAACAACTGCAAAAAAGCTTTTTAACACAAAAAACGAGTGCAGTTTCTTTCAGACGGATGCAGTTCTAATTGCAAAAAAGCTTTTTCTATATCTGCTGTTATAACATCTTTCATCATTCTGAATCGAAGTAAAACACCTGCTAAGTCAGGTAGTGTAGTGGGACCGCGATATAGCATATTATTTGGGCTTTTTTCTCCTTTAATATGGGCTGAAGCATCATAGACAATTCGTAATTTTGTAGTTGTCTTTCCTGGGGTTAATACTTCATGATGAGGCAAATAATGTATAGTACCCTCTTGATCCATATTTGCTGTCACTTTTTCAATAACATTCGACTGTAATTGCTCTTTGATTGTCTCGTCATAACGTTCGAGCAAAAATTGATTGGTGTGAAGTCGTTTGACTGGCGTCTTTAATCTTCCATAACAAATACCATAATTGTCTAGTAAGCTAACCTTTGAATCTTTCCATGGCCAGCAAACTTGATATCTATTATTTTTCTTTGTAATACAATTTTCGAATTGTTCCAATGCCTTCTCGTCATCTTGATCATTTGGTTGTTCTTGGATCTCAATTATCTCAAATTTCCAAAACTGATCTATATCTGGATGAGTGATGATAGTGGCTACATTAATGGAATTGCGACTATCAGATTCACAAGTCCTGTCGTGAATTTTGTGTGAGAGATCAGCTCTTAGCCAATATTCTTCAATGATTTGATCACGAATTGTTGTGTTAGGTTGAGTTGCGGAAACATCTCAAACTTGGGTAATTAAACCATTTATTAGAATAATTGGATAACGCGAGAATAATGTAACAATTATGTAGAACGCGCATTTAATGGTAACATTAATATAATAAAAGCGGTTATGATGAAGAGAATAGAACCAGTAGCCGTGGATGTGAACAAATCCCAAAAAAAATGGTCTTTTTGAGATGATTGAGAGTTTATATACTGAGTATTGTAGGCGGAGAAAACTTGTATTAATGAGTTGAGTTATAAGAAACTAAAGATCATAAAAAATGAAATCCTTTGTACAGATAAGCTTGGTTGAGAAGGTAATATATTGTATGTAAGCATAAGCATCAAACAAAGGATTTCGACACAGTTAAGCAATGGTTTTGGTTAATAAGTTGTTAATTGCAGCTGCCTCTTTGTTAGTTTATGGTAGGAAAGAGTTTGACAGCTTATAATTGGAACAAAGAGATTAAACATTACGAAATTAATTAGATGGCTCATAAAAGACGTTAATACAATCAGATTTAAATCCTATTGGGAATTTTGCGTTATGAATTTCGCGACAAGTCCTATTAGTATATCCACAACCTGTTATTATCGGTCCTACCTTGGTGTGAAGTAAATAAAAACCTGATGACATATTGTGGACTTTGTACGGTTGCATGAATTCGAAGAAATGATCTACTCCGATTATGATATCAGGTCGTCTCCAATATCCTTGCGACTCATCTAATTGTTTCTGACGTGTGATAGAATTCATATCATAAGAACTTGGATTAATAATACTAAAGCGTCTTCTTGATTCTCCAGTTTACTTGGGTTGACTGCTTCAATTTCTTTACATATTAATAAAACCTTCTTGCCTTGGTGGCTAATTGGTTAATTTAGTGAATTTATAATGAATGTCGAATTTGTTTCTTCTTTGTTGGAACCATTATTAGTCGAGCAATATTTCTTATAGCATAATGCTGTATCGTGTTGACCTTTGCAGTGGAAACATGTACGTTTCCTTTGTTTGCAGTCACTTGTTGCATGCTTCGTACGGAAGCAGTTAGTGCACGCCTTGAGTTCCTTCAGGCGTTCGTATCGTTGTTCGGCCATTGTGTACTTTGGGCATTCGTTATCCCAGTGATTTTCGTTGCAAAACGTACAAGGTCTTTTTTCCTTGTTGGTTTTTGATTTACTACCAGACTGAAGGCTTTTTGCCTCATTTGTTTGTTTTGTTATGAATAGGGCGGAGGTTCCTCTTTCCCTTTGAGAAGGAAGTACTCTACTTGTACTTGATTCCTGTTGAGGTTTTTGACTTCTATTTACTTCTTCGCTTCTGTGAATTGAAGTCATTAGGAATCTTCGTAAACTGCTTACTGACCAAGATTCCTTTCCTTCTTTCATCTGGTAGACCTTTTCCAGAATCAATGGTGGGAGTATACTTTCGATTACTGTTTCTATACTGGTTTGTTCCAGATTCTCGCCCATTGATTCTAGTTGTCGAAGAGTTCTTTCCATTGCTTGGACTCTTGTATTCCATTCCTTATCGTTGCGTTGAATGGAATACAATTCTCTATATAACGATTTCTTGATGGTTTCTTGATTACCATATTTTTCGATTAAAACTTGTCTTATTAATTCATAATTCTCAGGAGCTACATAGAATCCTCTTATAGCATTCAATGCTTCTCCCTTTAAACATGAAATCAAATAAGTAAGTTTTTGAATAGCTGGGATTTGCTGATGGTGTATAACTGAATTGAAGATATTCCAAAATTCTCTCCACAGCTTTATATCTCCACTAAAAGTTGGTAGTGGTAGCTCAGGTAGATTTATTGTTGAATGACTAACAGGTGAAGGTTTAGCCATTTCCTGTTCCACGGTAACCAATGACCTTTCTTCTTGAAAGGCTAGTTCTAAATCGTTACATAGTGAATTAAGAGTAATAACTGCTTCTCTACCCTTATACATCATGCGTAACATACCATCTTTGTCGTTGACCATTTTCTCATATTTATCTTCTTCCTCTTTCTTCTTTCCAATCATGCTGGTGTTCTGTATGAGATCCAGCCATCTTTGATTGATCGCTTTCAAGTTGTTGACACTCGTCTCCAGTCGAATAGCTTTGTCCTTTACCATTCGTTTCTTATGTTCGTATTGTATTGTTTGTTCTTCGAATGGTAAGTTTCGATCTGGTTGTGATAAATCGAGATTCTTTATTTCTTCCAGAAGTTCGATTATCCTTTCGACTATTGGCAGCGCTGATTGATGTAATGAAATCGACATATCGAACGATCCCGGCTCGTGGCACCAAAAATTCTGTCGTGGAAGTTTTTACGAGTGTTCAACTTGTGGATAATGTTTCCTAAAGTTTGTTTAGGAATTGTTATGATGGTACACTTGGTTGTGTATGTGTGGGATGAGAATTGTGATTTGATTGAATTGATTTGTGATAACCCTCAAACTTGGTATTAAACTGTTGTTTTGAGTTATCTGCGTTGAATTGAATTGAGTGAATTTGAGTTGGATTGTGATCACACCTCAAACTTGAGTAATTAAACCGTTTATTAAATAACATTAACAAACACGAATTATAACGATAATACACGAAAACGCGAAGTAAATCGTATAATAAAAGTTGATATAATAAAAAGGGAGGAGCTGGATAGATACCAACCAGTCTGGAACTGTTGAGAGCATTAACTGATGCTTGTTGAAGATTTGACAGTTTATATATGGCGGAGAAGATGAGGTGGAGACTACAACGGTTCAAAGATCATGATGATAGTAGAGGAATGATATTTGATGGGGTGAAGCTGGATGCATACCAACTAGTCCGATCATGATGAAAGCATTTATGCTGCTTGTGTAAGATGTGACAGTTGATAATTGAGAAGGAAGATGAGGTGTAGTTTACAATGGTCTAAAGATCATAATGAGTGTAGCGGGATGACAGTTGATAGGGGGGAAGAAGATGGATTGATTAATGATGCTAATATAATGGACCAAAAATCATAGTAAATGTAAGTTAAACAAATGATTAATGGGATAGCTGACAATTATAGGATTTATTCCCCTTTGATTGAGATTAGGTTTATTTTAAATTTCGCAATTTTCGCGACAATTGTATTTATTAAAAATTATTATTTTCATATTTAGCATTGGATAATTAGATTTACTCTTTGGGCTGTAATCTTAAATAACTCACCTCCAAAGAATAATTTACCGTACCTGCTGCAGATTTCGCGCCAGATCGTACTCTGGCGCGAAATTCAAATAGCTTCCGTCGGATTTTCAAATGGATCGAATAAAGCATATGAAATAGCACAGGAACTGTAACCTTTATGAAAATAACATTCCCATTTACCGGTTGAACCGATTTCAAGACTTTATCAGAAAAGAAAATTCTAGCTAATATCGATAATAATCATCGCAAAAAAAATTGAATAATGATTTTTTTTTTTTTTTTTCAAATTTAATCAATAGTAATACACATTTAACGGTTTCTAAAAATGCTCTAAAAATCTATTAAAAATAAATAATATTTGAAAATGATTTGATTTTATGAATTTTAAAAAGAAATAATGTATGTGAAATGAAAGAATTGGTTTCATTAAAAAACTAAGATGAACAATGAACTAATAATCAATTTTGTATTCCAAGTTAACGGGAATCTTAACAGGCACTTTATTGGCACATTGTATCATTTGTTGAAAATAGGAATGCTGTCGTGAATTTTTGTGAGAGGTCAACTCTTAGCCAATATTCTTCAACGATTTGATCACGAATTGTTGTGTTAGATTGAGTTGCGGAAACACCTCAAACTCAAATTTGGGTAATTAAACCATTTATTAGAATAATTGGATAACGCGAGAATAATGTAACAATTATGTAGAACACGCATTTAATGGTAACATTAATATAATGAAAGTGGTAATGATGAAGAGAATAGAACCAGTAGCCATGGATGTGAACAAATCCAAAAAAATGGTCTTTTTTGGGATGATTGAGAGTTTATATATTGAGTATTGTAGGCGGAGAAAACTTGTATTAATGAGTTGAGTTATAAGAAACTAAAGATCATAAAAAATGAAATCCTTTGTACAGATAAGCTTGATTGAGAAGGTACAATATATTGCATGTAAGCATAAGCATCAAACAAAGGATTTCGACACAGTTACAGAATAGAATGGTTTTGGTTAATAAGATGTTAATTGCAGCTGCCTCTTTGTTAGTTTATGGTAGGAAAGAGTTTGACAGCTTATAATTGGAACAAAGAGATTAAACATTACGAAATTAATTAGATGGCTCATAAAAGACGTTAATACAATCAGATTTAAACCCTATTGGGAATTTCGCGACAAATGCTATATCAATGATCATTATTATTATTAATAGATTATGATGACTCTTTTGTTGCATATTATTAGTAGGTCATAATTTTTGTTGTAATGTTACCATTAATGAACAATATAAAAAGAAATAATCACTAAGAAGATGATCTATAAAACTTATTGAAACTTTTAAATAAAAAAAAAAAAAAAATTAGAAATGAATTGAATATTATAACATGCAAAAAAATAGTCTCCATTTTTATATCATCTGCTAATGATGAGAAGAAAGTTTTTCGAAAACTATTTTATAGTATATATTAAGAATTTTAATAAAAATTTTTTTTACCTAATAAAATGAAAAATTTAATAAAAATAAATTTCTTCTCTAACTGACCATCAAATTATCTTATAGTATAAATGTTAAATTAAGAAAAATAAAACAAATCGTCCAATCAAAGGATAAGTCTCAACAGATCGCAGTATGGAGGCTGCTCTACTGCTTACAACACCTTGACCAGTAATCAAGTCGTCTGCAAGTGATCTTGCGCCCCGACATTGTACCAGAGTTATCCGGTTTTGGCAACCACTTAACTATTTAATTAAGTAGCAAGACCATTTAATGGGGCATTAGCTTAAATTGTAAAGTGTTATCAGTAATAGTGTCTCAAAGGTTCTAGACGCAATAGAGGACCGGATAAGGCGAAGATGGACAACGAAATGGGGAAAAATGGAGATGGACAATGAAATGAAGAAATTGACATTAAACTCGAGTTTGTTTCAAATGCCTCTAAGGAATGAATCAGCAAAGGCAATTCCTTATCCAGATATTTAATTTCCTCAATTCTCCTTGCCCTCTTTCTGTGATGATCCACGACGCTGGAGGGAGTTCTGAAGCAGTTTTAATGCTGATGTTCACTCCCAAATCATCTCAGGAATCCAAAAACTGAATTATTTCGTTTTCTACTTAAAAGAAGCAACATTGTAAGACGCGAGAGGTTACGACATAGCCCCAGAAAAAAAAAAAAAGAAATGGTACGAAAAATGCTGACCGAGAAATATGACGATTTGTCGACTGTTACTAGATTACTGTATAACGAATCTATGAAACGAAATGAAAAAGAATAAATTGAAGCAGTAGAGAAAATAAAAAGAATTTTACGACAATTAGAGGCGCTAGGAGAAAACCTAGAGCACTCTAGTATTGAAACCACAGTAGAAAGCCGACTGTCACGAGTATAAAAATTCAGAAGAGTTCTTGGGAATGTGATCAATGAACAAGTAAGAAATCAATTATCATTTACTCATATAGATAAGAAATATACTTTACCTAAAGTTAAGCAGAATCCAAGAAACTATAATGAAACCTCAGCATTAGCAACCACTCACAATGAAAAGAAGATTCTTTATCCTACTGCAATAAAAGGCGAAATGAAACAAAAAAGACCGTGCGCATTTTGTGGTCAAGATCACTGGGATAGTGAGTATGAAGTAAATACCACAGTGAATACTCGGATGAAACGTCTCAGGAGATGAAGAAATGTATTATTTAAGTGAAGAATGCAAAAGAAAGGTAAAATCTGATTAACACAACAAGAACTTCGTTAAAAATCCAAATTCACTATACAAGTCGAAAAACCGAAATAATTGCATTGCAAAGTGTTTGGCAAAACTAGATCCTATGTGATTATTGATGAGACATAATTAATTGCCAAATGTCACACAAGGATTTATTGCTTGTTTTCAAAGTTTCAAAGTGCTTACTATCAAGATTTTCAATTATATGATTTATGGGTATTTGTCACAACTTGACTATTTTTTTTACAAATTTCAACATCTTTATGATATTCCTCAAGGAGAATTTTAACAAAGATTTAATGAAATCCATCAACAGAGCTTATTGAATGGGTATCACGTAATGTTGCACCTAACCTAATACTATAAAGGGACGACATAATTGCAAAACGTATCAACGAAAGTCTGGAAATTTTGAAAAAAAAAAAAAGTTTGTAAATCAAAAAACTTTGAATTAAAATCAGTAAAATTTAACAGTAGCATCACTGATCACTTTGAAATCGAAAGAATGAACACTAAGTTGGAAATCTTATCACAACAACAACAAACTTATAAAAATTACCAAGCCATACAGCCAGAATGGAATATTTGGGAAGAGATCAACCAAGAGAGAGTCTACAAACTGATCGAACTAATACAACAAGAGCTGGACAATTTTATGATGCATTGACAATTCATCATTTTTGACGTTTGGTAATATTTGTCATTAAAGTAAGATTAGATTTATTCTATTCCATACTTCATCTATCTTGCATTAAACGTTCAAACCGAACGACAAACCTGACTAAGATTGAATTAGTCTTGAATTAATTATCTTATTAAAAAATCAACAAGAACAAAATATACTTATTGAACAACCAACCAAATGGATATCTTTAATTACACTCCCAAATCTAAAATCTTTCCTCAGTCGGTAATGTCGGAGAAATCGAAATAATTATACAGCAAATGTTTAGGTGTAAATTGTACTGCAAAATGCACAAGCCAGAACATATGCTCTGATTATTATTCATAAGACATGATTAATTTCAGAATGTCACATAAGGATTTATTGATCTGTTTTAAAGTTTCAAGATGTTTATTAAGGAAATCTGTCACAATGTGACTTATTATTTCGTCTTCAAAAAATCATGTGTTTGAACCTAATTCCGTAAATAACTTTATTAATAGCCCTCTAATTATTTGTAACTTCAATGTCAAGAAGTTTGTGTATAATTCTATCTCTGCTGTAGAATGTTGATGATACTTTAAAAAGTTAAAATGATTCTGAAGCATGTGATCGAAATAAAATAAAGAAAAAAATGTTTTCTGAACTAAATGGAAATTTGGCAAAGCCATACCTTTTCAGTCCAAATCAATAAGTCAATACTCAATATTAAACTCTACAAAAGTTAAATGAAATATTGCCGTTGTCACCTGCTTATTTTCCCATAGATTATAAAAGTATTTGATTAACTCTTACGTTTTTTCGTGTTTTAAATTTTGAAAATATTTTCCCAAAAAAATAATATTGAAAGAAGCTTGAGTGAAGCAGCAAAAAATATCTTACCAAAATCACATCTATATTTATAAAAAAAAGGCATCACTTTTAGTGTTTATGGAAATCATGTATTGCTAAAATTATAATTCAGTTTTACAGAATTCTGCATGTTGCTGCACATTGGACAGCTATTGCTGCTGTTGCTGAATTTATTAAGCCAAGAAAATAATAATTCTTGCAAAACACCGTTGTTTTTGAAGTAAATTGAAGAAAAGGAAGTAAATATAAATCGAAAGTGGTTGGCTCTTTTTCATTTCATTTTTTTTTTTTTGAAATTGAATAGTTACTTGCAAAAAATTTTGCTTTCAATTTGAAAATAATCATAGAAAAACGTTCGTGCAGAAATTGATAGCGTGTGAATTTTCATGAATATTTATTTTAATTATTCTTAAATTTCAAATGAGCCAACTTTGCATGCTTTAATACATATTAAATGCATATTTAATGCATATTATAAATGTAATTCAAATTCATGTATGAATGATAATAAAGTTGAATGATTGCCAATGAAGTTTCAGTAGCAAAACAATCATATTTCTACTTTTTTATAAGCAATTATGGTTTAGGAACCTAAGTGCAGATATTCATTCATTCAAAGTATCGATGAAAGTGTTTGTGTGTGTGTGTGTTTTTTTCAAGTAACAGATTTTATTGAATTATAAGGTTATGCCAAAAAATTACAATTAACCTCTTTTTATTCAAAATATATTTGCATTGGGAGATCATTATATTATTTCAAGCAAGATGTTTTCTGACTTTTTAAATACTCGCAGATATTTTTAAATTTGTAAAATCGAATAATTTATGGAAGCAGCCACAAAAATTTATTCATTAATAAGTTGATATAATTCATTGATTTCAGGCGATACTATTTGTCTTGTAGAAAAGAACGACTTTTGCTGATTCTATCAATAATACATAAAGACTTATTGTAAAACATCTTTTATAAAAAAATGAATTTTGTTACTGATAATACGAACAGCAGTACAATCAAAGAAAAATTACTGATATCATTTACTGATTACTTTTTGCGTACGTTTGGATATGTAATTGTTGGTCCAGTACTTATATTGATCAATTTTCCCGTCTTTCTACTAGTGATGACTCATAAAAAACTCAGGTTAATTCATTTACTCATTCACTAAATACAGCTTAGAGTAGAACGGCTTCATTAGAAAATCCGTTGCAAATAAGACAAAAATTTATGAAATAATAGTTTGAATATAGTTTTAAAAACAAAAAAAAAAGTAGAAATTATATGAAAGTATTTAGAAGCTCGTACTTAATTCTCTCAATTGTATTCCTTAACAGTGGATTTACCGGAATCAGTGCAATATTACTGGGAGCGAAGCGCTTGAGCGATACTGCTAACGGCGAACAGCTTATTGATCATCACAAATGTGTATTGAGTGTCCGTTTATTTCTTGCAAAATATGTCAAAAATCATTGGTTTTTGCTAAAATTTAATTTTTTTGCAAGATTAAATCAGATATAGTAACGAATTCTTAAAGTTGTATAAAAAATGATACAGAATTTTAATAAGTTCATTGGATAAATTAAGGAAGTATCCAGAATAAATAATAATTGTATTATAATTGCTTTAGTAATAAAGCTAGTAGTAAAGCAAATTCTAATACGAAATAAAATTCCAGGCAAGCCTTTTTCTCTTGATAGCGGAGTTTCTGAGTGGATGGAGTTTGTTGATCAACAGCGTGGAAAGGCTTTTTGTAGTAATATACCCGATATATTATTACGTTCATCATAAAGGAATAAATTATTCCTTAATTGCAATACATTACGGAATTACCATTACTGCAACAACTGTTACTGTCATTGCAAGTTTAACTGAACCAAGTCGTAGCATATCCAGCTTTTGCATGTAAGTAATGACAAGTAAATTAATTTAAAAAATTAAGTTAATTAGAAAAATTGATTAAGGAAAGTTAGTGGTAAAAAAAGATAAATCACTCAAGTGAACATTTTGTTTCTAACTGTTTCTCTTGCCATTTACATCGTTATCAGACAATTTTGGGAATAAATCAAGAACCCATGTTGCAATTAATGCATGTTATTATTAAATGACTTTTTTATTGCCAAAATTTACATGTAGATAATTCTTGCAGGCTAGATAATGCATATTCACCTGAATTTTATAAAATGCTATTACAAATATCCTCATTTGCTTCATTGCTGAGTGTCATCCTTATGGTTGCTGTAGTTGTCAACCTGCAAAAGTATGCTTTCAAAAATTTTCTCCTTTAAAAATGAATCTGTTTCATCATTCACTGATATGATTAGTTGCCATATCATGATGTACCATCCTGTTGTTGCTTAAACAATATTTGAATTCAATGGCCCCATATAACATAAAATATTAATAATTTAAGATGGAATGAATTATTTAGTGAAAACACAAAAAATCTAAAGCAATTCTGGCAATATGAAATGAAAAAATGAAACAACAGTATGCATTGAGGAGAGCAGAAGAAATTAGAGAAATGAGATAATTATAACCACAGGTTGATAGAATTACTGTACATACTCTTCGGAAATGATACAAAATAATCAAACAAACATCTAAACAAAACGAATGTGTCTGTTCAATGACCTGTCATTGCATTGTACTTTTCATTATACTTTTGTTTTAAAAAGCTGGTTAAACAACAACAAAGTTAAATTCGAAGTATTAATAGAATTTTTTCTCATCATTATTACTCTCAGGAATTTTCGCTCACATTTTCTTGCCAACGATTCATGTAATGGTAATTTGTCATACTTTCTCAAAAATCAAAAACGATACACTCAAACGGCAATAGTCTCCTGCTGTTTTACATTTCGTATGTTCCTGCTTTTGGATTTTCACGTGCAGTTCTGCTGAAAGGCTAAATTCTTCCAAAAAATACTGAATCATTGATACTCCTTCTGATTTTAGAACATAAAATTGATTTATGATTTCATTTAGCAATGAAATGACCGAAGAGTTGCAGTAAAATGCAGTAATGAGTTTCAGTTCAAAGCAATTATTTATTTACTTCTATTACTTTATTTTTTTACTCGTGCTTTTACAGTTTTTGTCGTGGTGTCTGCAGCAGTCGAACGTATTTTTGCGACGGATGCTTCCAAAAGCTCAAATGTCATCGTAATGATTTGCGTGTACACACGTTTACTGAATTCCTTCAATTTGGTAATGTTATTCTTATCTCGTCAAAAAGATTTCCAACATGCTGCACTTAGATATTTCAAACTTTTAATTTTCAGAAAGAATCATATTCAACCAATTACAACTGTTGCTTTTGTAACACAAATAAAGCCATTTAATAATTAGGTGAGATTAGTTCATTGATTATCAATCCACATTTGATAATTATAATTAAAAATTTTGCAAGTCGGGATTGAAAGATCATACTTCAAAATAGAAGCAACAGTTTTCTAAGAAATTGATTTTAATGCTTCATTCAAAAAATAAATTTAGCTAAAAAGCACCTAGCGTTCGCTTATACGACAAAAATAAATAATCTTCAGGTTTCAATTTTAATAATTCTTCCTTGCTTTCTTGATAGTTTGCAATTTTTTAATGTTTTTTTTTGCATTTTGATATTCCTAATTTAGCAAATTTTATTTGTTTTTTCATTGAAATAATTTTTTGCTTGATATATTTTTGTATTGTCCGTTTCTGTTACATTCACCTTTTAATCGAAATTCCTCGGCTAATATTTAATTACTTCAAAAGCTATCTTTTATGTTTTATTAATGTTTTACTGAGTTCATATTTCAGGTCAATTTAAATTTGTATATCAGAAAAAGTTACTGTTCTTTCTGGCTGAACATGCTTTTTTTTTTCGACATTCAAATTACGTTTGGTAGTTTCTTACATTTTTCAGTATGACTTTTAATATCAATTTGAAAAACTCTCAAGAAAACAGCAAGTTATAAAGTCCAGCTTTTTTCAAATCAACCAAATGATGATTGTAGAATAATCCTAAAGTTAACGTATATTTCTTGTACCTTTCAGAAATAGAATTGAACTGTTTCTTTACATTTTAAATGAAATGATCGAATTCTTATTTTTTGCTTTCTTTTATTGTTTTTTAACCGATTTTTTTTCTGTGCGACAATAAATTTATGCAATTTATTGATATTTTATTGATATTGATAATCCAATAACTTGTGCGATTTATCGATGTCTTTTTTTTTTCAATTCATGCGGTTGGATTGAAAGACAAACTATTATTAGAAAGGCTCTAAGATCGATTTTATGAATGTTTTATTTATCATAACCGTCCAATTCATTTTGTCCCAAACCTGATCGAATAAATATTATAAAGTTTTTGTTTAAAATAAATTGATATTATGGGTATATATTATCATTCCGAAAGAAAAAAATTAAGTCTGAAATTAAGTCTGTAGTGCTTTTGACTTGCAGTAACAGCCGAGGTGAAGGTTTTATCGATGCGATTTCTTATGCGATTGAAAATCTGGATGGTAGCAGAAGAAATGACCATAAGTGGTAAAAAAAGAACCTGGCATACACAATTAACGAGCTTTGTTGATATTGATCTGGTCAAATGGATCAAATGTTAACATGATACTATATATTCTTAAAAAATGATGCCAAGAATTCCGAAGTGTTCATCATTTTGCTGTTTCGTCCGACTATATTTGCAACATCGTTTTACTGAATCGAACTGTATGGTTCATAATTAATTTGTAAACGAAAACTGGTTTAACAAAAATGTAAATAAGCTTCTTCATTCATAAATATAATTTTGTCACAAAACACAATGCGTTATTCGTCAAAACATTTTCCTCAATCTACATCTTAATGCAATATATTTCAGGAAAAGGTAAAGCTTTTTTCGATAAGTTAAATATTCAGCTCAGGGTTTACTGATAAAGGCAATTAATATATATAAATTAGTAACTCGCTTACAGACATCCATAAAAGAAGCATTTGTTCATAGACGTCTTCAATTCTTATTCTTGTTTTCTTCTAATTGCTAATTTTGTTACCAGCTGTTGCGAAAATTCATTAGTTCCGTTGGAATGCCCAACAAAGGTAATGCTTGAGTCGCCGGATTTACTTGTCATTTGTCAATTAAAAATTATCCTAAAAATAAAAAAAACAAAAAATAGATAAATAACAATTTTAAATTATCATTCGTCAGTTATCATAAAAATGAAAAAAAAATAAAAGATAGGTAAGTGATAATCTTTAGTTACCATTTCCCGATTAAAAATTATCGTAAAAAAAAGGATAGATAAACAATGATTTTTAATTATCATTTCTCAGTTAAAAATTATCATTCATCATCCAAAAGATTATCATTTGTCAATTAAAAATTATTATGTATCTATTTATATTTCTCTGATTTAACGAACAAATGAACAAACAACCCATAAAAATAAAGGACAGATAAATAACGATTTTTAATTATAATTTGTAAATTAAAAATTATCGTAAAAATAAAAAAAATAAAAGATAGACAAATAATAATTTTCAGTTATCAATTCTGAATTAAAAATTATCTAAAAATAGAAAAAAAATAATCAATTAATGACAAGCAGCAAAACAATGAATAAATCAATTAATGATTAAATCAACTAATGACTAAATCAATTAATGATTAAATCAACTAATGACTAAATCAATTAATGACAAGCAGCACTTACCAATAACTGCCACAATTGGTAGAAATTTTGCTAGAGTTTCTATTCTCGGGGAAATATTTGAAGAAATGATTGAGACAGAAGTATTTCGAGCACTCATCATCACCAGAAACTACCAAATGCACAGTGTTTCGGGCACTCATCAATACGAAATCATGTAAATAATTGGAAATAGTAATAAGAATAATATAGCTATGATAATATAGTAATAATGATAATATAATTATGATAATACAATTACTTCTCTCAAATTCTCTCATCTCATATCACGCATAGTATATACCTTAACTACCGTACCAGTAGCAGTAATAACAGCAGTTTCTTCATCAGTCACTGATAATCGTATCGCAGAATTTTTATCACGAAGACGTGGAATAGGAAAAACATTACCCGTTGGTTGGAAACCATTATTACCACCAACAGATGCTGTACGCCGCAAAATACTCGATCAGATTATGATTCGACGTAAGGAAGAGAAAAGAGGTTTTGTATTTAGAATTAAAATTTTTTTAGATTCAAAAAAAAATTTGATTTGATTCAGATACAAAGTGAAAAATTTTATTTTATCAATGCAATGTAATTTATTCTTCAGTTGATCGATTCTGAATCAATCATTACCTTTTTGATTACTTTATTTATTTATCATACACCAGTGATAAGTAATCAAAAGTGATAAGACATGCTGGAAAGTGTTCGTTGTTTTTTCCAATTGTTGATTATTTTTTTATTATTTACATTTCCATTGATGGATCATTTGTCTACTAAAAACTTTACCAATGATCATGAATCTCTCTGTCATCGATTCAGTTGTTAATGTTTATTTGATCGATTCTGATTTAATTCTGCTATCTATTTGATTACTTCGTTTATTTCACATCAGGGATAAGTAATCAAAACAAAGTGTTGTATAATTAATATCTCATCAACCCATTAATTGGTTTTTTTTCATTTTTATCTTCCTCCTTTATATTGTGATTACCAAACTATGATTTTTGTTAATAGACAATGTTTAATTATCTGAAGTTATCACAGATCGCGCAGCTCGTGCAGCACGTGCTGAAAAGCGTAAAAATGTGGAAGAGAAACATGCTTGGTACAAGGAGGAAATCAGCGGGTGTGAAAAAAAGTTAACTAATCGATGTTTTACTGTCCAATTTTCTGATTAATCAAATTGCTAAGTTAATCAAATTGCTACAAATCCCCAATTTGACTTCTTGTTTTTTGGAAACAGACTTACCGCAAAGCTGGCACATAGTGCTGAATTCATTAACACGAGCATTTGCTAAGCTCTACATAATATTTAAATATATTCTAAAATGCATTACAAAATATCACAACATTCGATATTAAAAATTAGAGTATGTATAAGTGTAGTTATTGGTTCGTAATTTTTATTATGATTTTCAGATTCAATACCTGAATGCTCGGAAGGCTGAATTAAATGAAGCAAGAAGTAAATTATTTGCGGAACTTAAAGAAGTGGTTGCGAAGTCGAAAGATCAAAATCAAAATCAAGCTGTTTTTTATAGTCAATTAATTCAGCCTCAAATTCGGAATAAGGTTTGAACAAAGTAATCGGTTTTTTCAATGGTAGCATCATTTTTCAGTACGATGTTTTATTTTTTGAAATATTGGAACTTCACTGTAATGCGAATTCCTTAGATTTCACAACATGCAGAAACATCAAGGCAGGTTGTATGTTTAAAGAGTGTTCATATTTTATCGGTTATCGCTTGTTTAAGGAAAAGGATACCAACGTAGGATCAGTTTCGATAAGACAATTTCCTGTGGATGATTTGCAGAATGCTGGTACTGCAGTCACGAGCGCATATTCCGATTTGAGGTGAGCGAGCTGTATGGAGGTCTCTTAGAATTTTTTTTCTTATGATTAAAGAAATGGTATGAATATTAGGTCATTGAGAGTTATTTTTCTTCTATTTCAGATAAACAGGATCTGGATCTGGGAAAGTTTGAAAAAATTAAACTTGATCAATAAATGATAGATGAAGTGATGATAGATCTTATTCAACTCTTTGTGTTATGCAAGTTTTTTTCTTTTTTTTTTTTTTTCAGAAATACTCTTTGAAAATTACTGAAACCTTCCATTTGATTTAATTTTGAATAACAAGACAGTGTTATTTTCTAGAAAAATTCTGAACGAAATCAAGAAATCATGTAGTAATTTGAGTTGTGATAAATTGTGTTATCATTATTGTTTCAAATTGAATTATTCCGCTTAAATCTGCCTTTAAGTGATATGAATTTTAATGTTTATAATTTTATCCTCACATTAGTGAAGAATCAAATAAATTATTTGTCTTGTAATACTGCATAACATTTTCTGTATTGCTAAACGAAGCTAATTTCAGCTAACCAACTAGCTTTGTAACCTGTTTGCCTTGTTGACTTGGTTGAACAGTATATTAAAATTTGCGACTAACAGTTGATATAGACATATATATCTAATAAGCTCACACAAGTTATCATGCTTGTTGTTAAAAGATGTACTGATAAATAAATATTAGCAAAGTTTTAACTGATTTTTTTGTAAAAAAAGATTATTGAGTAGGCTTAGATTTCTTTTTTTTTGCCAATTTAAAAGTAATGCATAGGTTATGCTTGCACTGAATGTAATGTTCGATTTTCGATCCTGACTCTGCGATTCATTCCTGACTTGCAATTCATCATATTCCATAGAAATTTCAACAACATTTGTTCAAAATTATTTTACATAAATTCTTTCGGCAACTATAATACCAGTTAATCTATTCCTTTTATATAGCAATATGACATTTCAACATGGCACTGAGAAAGGAAGAGTGAAATAGTTGAATAATCAATACAAATAGCAGATATTTGGCTCCGTTAATGAGTTATTTGAGAGTTTCGCTCTTCTGGCCAAACACATGGTATTGTTTGTTGTTATTTTGAAAAATATTGAATTAATTACAGAAAACCTAGTAGAGAATTGAAATTCAAGAAATGATTACTGGAGATAATTTCACATTTTAAAAGATGGAAAGGTTATAAAATGTCCAGAATATTGCCCCAGAAAATTCAGAAAATCACTCCAGGGAACTATTTCACATATCCTCAGTCAAATTGTAAAGTTGTATTTCTTTTTTTCTTTTTGTTTTGTTGCTCGTTTTTCTGATAAAGATCTAAAATGCTGTCATAGCCAGCAATAATATACCAATTGTACACAGCGAAAGTATATAAAACAATGTATTCAAACAAACAAATAAAAAGCAATCAATGAAAATTGTATATATATTGACATATACATATATAGATCACATATCAATTATACAAAATGATAATCTTTACTTTCATTATGCTTTTATAAAAAGGTTTACAACCCAATAACTTGCGTATATGTTAGACTCCTTGGTCCGTGTTTCAAGACGGGTCAGATAGGTGATTAACGTTCACATCGAGATGTAACTTTTAATTTCATACAATATTATAATTTTATCAATTAGTTGCATTAACATTTACTGTTAAAGTCGCATGCGACTACATGTAAATGTAATCAATAAAATTATAATCGATGTATGTCACCATTTTTTAAAAAAAAAATAGTGAAAGTTACATAATTGGGATTAAAACTTCATTTAAGACATATTGAAAACATATTTTTAGGATTACAATTATTAATTATAATAATTGGTCCACTAAAAATTAGCTTCTATAATATGCTAAAACGAAGCTCTCGATGCATACTATCGATAAATACACCAATCATTTTTTATATTTAATTTAGCACTTAATTGCCTTTAATATCATTTTATTCATTATTCATGAATAATAAATCAATAAAGTTTGCTAAATTGATCGGTTGAATATCGATAAGTTTCGTTAACTCTATCCGTTTCCATCTCAGCGGTTTCACGCCCTCTTGAACTCTCTCTTCAAAGTTCTTTGCAACTTTCCCTCACGGTACTTGTTTGCTATCGGTCTCATGGTCATATTTAGCCTTAGATGAGGTTTACCACCCTCTTTGGGCTGCAATCTCAAACAACCCGACTCCAAGGAATAACTTACCATAACTTTTTTCACCCGTACAGGTCTAGCACCTTCTATGGATTATGGCCTCGCTCAAGGGGGACTTTGGGTGTAAAAATATGTTATGGATAGTTACACCTATACGCTACATTTCCATATAGTTAATTATCTATTGGATTCAGCGTTGGGCTTTTTCCTTTTCACTCGCCGTTACTAAGGAAATCCTCGTTAGTTTCTTTTCCTCCGCTTAATTATATGCTTAAATTCAGCGGGTAATCACGACTGAGTTGAGGTCAAAGAAATGATAAATATATTGAAACAATGATTAATTTTAAATCTTTCCTTTAGCTAGCAACAGAATATTTCTATATGAAAGATTTAAAATATTTGTTTAATATATTTTTATTAATAAGAAATAAAACTATCATTTTTCATTTCTTATTTTTATTTCACATTACTTATCAGGGGATATGATGATATAGATTTTATTCTCATTTATCACCTGATGATTATTATTAAAAATCCTTCTCTATTCATTGAACTAATTCATTCACATTTTAAACAAAATTTTTCTTGCATAAAATTTTATTTAAAATAATGAATTATTTCATTTAAGATGGATTTAAATTTATTTTATTGACCCTCAACCAGACGTACCATTGGGAATGAACCCGATGGTGCAATGTGCATTCGAAATCTTTGTGCTCAATGCTCAATGCATTCAAAATCTTTGTGCTCAACGGAAGTATACAAAATAATGTATTCTAACAAACAAAAAAAAGCAATCAATGAAAACTTTTCAAATGTAAAATTAGAATAAGAATAAAATGGATTTCCTTTGCGAGAAATTCATTTAAATTCTATTTTAACTGCAAAAAATTAAAAACTGGAGTTAAATTTCGAAATTAATTCCATAGAGAATTATAAACTACAAATATCTTACAGTCGTAAAATGATAAGTTTTATAATAAGATATTTCACGTAATAAGATATTTGACGTAATAATAAGATATTTCACGTAAAATTATAATAAGATATTTCACGATAAGGGCTGATAAGATGTGATATCAACAATGATTATATGCTCTCCTATTTCAAAGTGACGCAATAGAAAATAATTCAAAAATACAAAAAAACTAAAATTCAAGAATACACTGCTTTAGGTTGAATTTTTAAGAAACATCATGAAAATTGAAATGTAATTCGATTTTTTTGATGATCATAATAACGAAAAAGTGATTACTGTACTGCAGTTGTATTAAGCAAGTCGGCAACATTTTGAACAGTAAATCGAAATGATTTTAATGTCCAATCTTCGATAAGTTGTTGATAATGTTCTTCTGATAGAATGAATTCTGGAGGACAACTAAAAATTTTTTGGTAAAATGAAAAACAAAAAAAAAAATGTGTTTACCTTTAATAATTGATCATTAATAAATAAAAAACAAAAGTTCTCACTTTTAAAATTTAGCAAAAACTTAAATTATATGTTCGAAACTATGAGCCATACAAAACTGACTGTAGTCATGCAAAATAACAGAGTAAGCAATATTTTAAATTATTTTTTGTTTTATGAGTTCAAAATCATCCGATCACGTTACCCAATAAGCCGTATTACAAATACTGAAAAAAAAAGTTTAATTTCAGCAGAAATGCAGATAATTAGCGAAAAAAACTAACCTTATCTCACTAGCTTCAAAATAGATATTACCCCAAATTGCTCCTAATTGATCTAGGATTATTAAAATTGACTTATTTAGAAGTGATAAAAAGCATGTTGCACCATTGGCACATTTTCTTGCATGCTTAAATTGAATTAAATTAGTTTAAACTGAAAAAGGAAATGTCTATAGAAAAAAAAAGAAGAATTTAAAAACATTGTCAAATGATATAATTTCAGTACTAATTGAAAGAAATTGTACAAAAATAATTTTGCTTTTTATTTAATCCACAAAATTACAGTTCAGTTTTTTTTCAGACCAAAAAAAAGGATAAAGTGATCGCTAAGTATAATTTAAAACTAATGTATTTCTTATCTTACAGTAACCTAAAAATATCGAATGGATAAGTGCTTAAGATAGAAATATGCCGACATTTCATTTAATTATAATGAAATTTGACTACAATATAATTGAATTCAAGTATAAAATGAAAAAATTCAATTCAGTTATAAAATTTTCTTGCATGCTTAAATTGGATCAAAATTGTTTAAACTCAAAAAGCAAATATTTCTTAAAAAAAAAGGGTATAATGAAATCGAACTCAATCATAAAATTCAATTATAAATTAGTCCTAAGATTTATATTGAAATTTAACTTTGGTCATCAAAAAAAAAGTGGGTAGCGTTTAAGGATTAATTTAAATAGGTAGCATTTTAGGACTAATTTAAATAAATAGCATTTAAGCAATAATTTAAATTAAACTATACAGCCTAATATAGTCAATTATGCGACTGCCATAAATAGTGACTAGTCATGATTAATACTAACAAGTATATTTATAAATAAATACATTTTTAAAAATTATGATAAAATTACTGTTAAAAACTGATAAATAATAGCATATTAGTAGTGTCGATAACTAAAAAGCAGAATTGAAACTAGTATAACTGAAAAGAAAAAAATACAAAATTTAAAACTAACAAAAGTTAAAGATTTCGCCACATCGTAGCATTTTTTGTCGAGATTTAACAATCGACCACAAACGAAACATAGATACTGATCTGTTGAGCGATACTGGCATTTTATACACGGCCGAAAACATACATTTACATATAATTCATTGTAAATTCTTGGCGGTTTTATAAGTGTAAAACGATGCCACTTTAATGGTTCCTTGTACAAACGCTGTAATAATGAATTTAAACAATAATGTCAGCATAAAATTTTGATAAAATAATATCTCAAGTTGGGGAAAAATTTTTAACAACTTATAAAATGACAATTCAAATTTAATGCTTCACAAAAATGACAATACAAAATGCAAAATGGAAAAAGTTTTACTGATAAACTCCGCAACAACTATTATAATTCATTTGCATTCCTATTTTAAATTAAGAATCATTTGTATTCAAATAGAAGAATATCATTATTCAATATTTAAATAAAATTTCTGATAACATGGAAATTAAACTAGTTCCGGAATTCCTCAACGAAAACTTAAATGAAAAAACACACAAGGAATAAAAAAAAGAAATAGCAAAATAACCTGACGAAAACTTTCAAAGCGAAACCATTGCATCACTTCGTCAGTCCATCTCTCAACGCGAACCGATGGTAATAAATGAAGTGGAAGAGTATTTTCACCTGTAAATTCATAGTGAAACATTTTGAGATGAACGATTTAGATCGGATAAATTGCAATCCATGAATAATTTTGCGATATTTTGAAAATATGATCTGTGAGTGCAAGCAGGTAGAAAACAGTCGAGAATTATTTGCCTTTTTTTTAAACCATATCCTGATTAATTCGTTTCTTAGCAATAAAAGTTTATTTGGGTTATAGTAATGTATTATAAATACCGTAACCCCTTCGCAACCGTAATTCTTATTGTTAAGTACTGTAAATTCGTGCGGTACTTAACATTTTTAAAATTACATCTTGCTTACTGTACATCATTAATTTAGTTTACTTCATCATTTAACCTAATCAGTGAAACAAATAAGAATTCGTTCTCTTTTTTATGATTTTTTTTGCCTTCTATTTTTTTAACTTTAATCCTTCTTTTCCTCTACTTCCTCACAATTATTCAAATATCTAGTAATATAATGCTAAGAAAACCTGTTAGTAACTCGTAGATATTCATAAATGTTTCATGGCCTATACGGTAATTTTCATCATAAACTTGTATCCCACATTCATGCCATAATTGTAGGGTAAAACGTGAAAAATCCGTGCAAGCATCTTGTAATGCTAATTCATAATCAATTTGAATCTTAAATTTTCTTTGTTTTTTCTTTTTTGACCCTTGAAAATAATGAAAAAATTTTAACAACGTATGTTAAAATTTAAATACTAAAGATTCCCATATCTATTATTTCGCACTGATGTCATCAATTCATTCGTTATCTATTTATTGTTATGGTATTTGTTCATCTGTAACGCCATCTATTTAATTATACGAATACAAATTGACTTTTTCTACAATGAACTAACTTCATTATGCGATAAAAGGTTTGTCATACTCATAGCAGATATCCGTTCAGTTGACATGATAGTTTTAATTACAATTCTCGTAACAAACACAAAGAGCTATAATAGAGGATGAGAGATTAAAAAATTTATCACTATCACTAGACAGATAATAATTGAATTGATTAATTAAGTAAGGAGATTAATCAATATAAATATTAAATTTGACTAACAGTCGTAAATACTGTTTATGCTAAATGCTAGCATTAAATGTCAGTTAAAAATCGAATTAGATTATTGTTTTCAGTTTAGCTGCTAATATCAAAACATCTGATCTGATATTAAATCGAAATTTAGCTCGAGCACATTGGATATATTTTCATACTTATATAATATTAATTAATTAAATAAATTCAATCCTTTAATGATATCTAAAAATATTTGAATAAATCCTAATACAAAATTCCTTCACTGGTATAATTATTAGTATCAAAGATTAATTTAGAAAAAAAAGAATAAATCTTCCGCACTTTTACAACATATTCAGCATATGATTTTTGAGAAGTGATATGAGAAATGATCAATAAAAATTTTGCCTCATATGTGTTGTTTAATGGAAATAATTAACTACTTTACTAATTAACAATTTCAGAATAAAATCATCTACTTTATAATAATGAGTTTTGAGGAATTTGAATAAAATTTTAAAAATGGATGAATAATTATTACCCGACTACTCATTGATGTTGAACAAAATGATAATAGTACTTGTGATAGCGGCATACGTATCACTGATAAAATTGCTGTGCGAATGATTATTGCAAGCAAAATCATTTGATAAATGAAACGAAGCAAAACTAAAATTATTACCACTAATGATTTCATAAGTTTAATTGTCAATTATATCAAATTTAATTCCATTCTCATGAAATGATTTTATAAGTGAATTTAATTGCATTTTACAAATTAATTTCCAAATCGACAATTAATAAATGAAAACCTTTCTTTTCATCATCAAATAGCCAATCACTTGTGATAACATAAGAGCTCAGACGGATTAATGTTATTTTCAAATTGAATAGTATCATAGGTATATTTATAATTTCTTCTTTCTTCTCACCTGCATTTCGCTGAAATCAGTGACAAATAATATGTTGTTAATTTCATATAAAAATTTATTTTAAAAATAATAAATCTTTCTGCGTGATTTTTCGGTTTCAATTTCTAATTTCAATTTCCAATTTCTAATTTTTTTTAATTCATTGTTTTTCATTTTATACATTTTGAAAAAAATATCAGGAAACAATCAGAAAAATTTTGTCAATTTTTACAGAAAAAACTTCAATTATTCAACTGAAGATTTTTTTTTAGATATTGGAAATGAATTTAATAAAATTAATGAAATTTAAGTTAGCAAACAAAACATCAATGAGCATCCCAATTACTTACTAAAGAAATATTAAATAAATGCAAACGTAGTTTTAAACTTAAATATAGAAATGATTGCAGATTACTTAGATCATCACAAATGAATCTGATGATATCAAATCACGACCTTTCAATGGATTTGTGTTTGTTACATAATCACAGTAAACTTTCATTGAAATAAATTTTTTCAAAATTTATTCAGTGTGATTCAATTTTAACATATTATAATTGAAAGGTTGAAATTTTTTATCACTATGATGTATTTTTTTGAAAAAATTTAAATAAAAATTTTAAATAAAGTTTAAAGGAAAAAAAATTCATACACTCCATTTCATTCCATATAATTGGGCTAATCTGGAATGCTCCAAGAAATTATAATCAAGATTAAAAAGTTCTGGTACTAATGGATCATAGCCAAGTGTAAGCTTTTGCCATTCATATTTTGCAAATTTAATATCCATCGTATCAGCTGAATATCGCACTCCATAAATTATAGTTTCTAGAATAAGCTTTTTCTCACTTATTAAGCAATTCGATGAATTGATTGGTTTGATTTTGCAGTGATTGTGACAAATGACAGCAATGAAATGAATCAAAAAAATTTCGTAAGTCGATCTAATGATAATTTAATGATATCGTCTAATATCTGTCTAGCATTTTTCAATATATTCCATATTTATTCTTGATAACAAATACAATGCTAATTAGTTTATGTTAAAATAAAGCTATGCTAATTAGTTAAGGTCAATTTATTATTTGTGCCTTAATTGATAACTTGTGTGATAGTTCGTTTCATATTAACGCATACCATGAAGTCAGTGATAATTTAAAAATGACAATAGTGAGAATGAAAATTTTATTAAAATTTAATATTAATATGGAGAACCAAAAAAAAGAAAAAAACATACTTGAAAGTAGTTCAGATTGAGGTATTTTTTTGAAGCACAGCTCAGACGATATAACATTCATTTCACATACAGTTCTATAAAACAAATGAAAAATCAGTTATGTAAGCTTAAAATATTCAACTACCTTAAGATATGCGAATAATATCTAGGCGGAATAACTTTTTCGGTTGTTTCATCGTAAATCATATTCCGTTGATGTCAGCTTGTTCATCTACAATCTTATTCAACCGGTAATTTAATTGCTCCGTCTATAATCGCTTTCCGCAGACGGAATAATTTAATTATTTCGTCTGTGACTGTATATTCTAAACAAATCGAACTGCGGAGTTATACTACATGATAATCAAAAATACTGCTTATGCTGTTGTAATATTACGGAGTAAAATAATACTTGAGAATGCCAATCGCGGAACATTGAACTCTTGCACGATCATCGCAAAAAACATCACGATAATGATCTGTCCATTTATGACATAAAGCAATAAACTTCGAAAATAACTCCCGATATGCCATGCATCCAGTTTGTTCACCAGACTGAAATGTTTCATATATATTGGACACATGTATATGAATAAATCAGCAACTGAAGTTACTTCTTGTGAGTAAAAAAATTTAAAAAAAACACGAGCAAACTATTAGGAAAATAAATAAATAAACAAACAACAGATAAATCAACAAACAAAATGAACAGCAAGCAACTAAATAATAAATAAATAAAAACAGACAAATAAATAACAAAACAATTAACCAACAAAAAGATAAACAACAAAACAAATAAACATTAAGCAAATAAACAGTGAACAAACAAGCAATTACAATAAAAAATGATGCAACTAACACATATATAAAATACATACAATCATAATTCGCCTCGTTGAACATAATGTTATAGTCATTCCTTCTGTCGGTAGTTTTTGATAAATTTTATCATTTAATTTATCATCGCCACAGAAAATAAGTTCATCAATTGCTTTTGATACCGATACAACAGTAGCATCTTCATTAAGTATATTCAATCTATAAGCATAACAGGTAATTAAGACAGGAAATTAAAATTGTGTTAAAAGTAAATTTGAAAATTTCCATCGAGATAATAAATTAGCACCGTTTTCGTCGAAATTTAATCCTTGGAACAGTCGGTAAGATGCAACTTGCTGCACAAATGCATGTTGGACATAGCTGTTTCACTGCCCATTCAAATATATGTGGTTCAAACAGTGATTGTGATGGATCATACTGAAATAGAGATTTAAAATTATGAAAAAAAGTAAAATACGATTAATGAACATGCAGCAGGAGATTGTATTTTATTGCGAATAGAGACAGTAAAATAAAATAGTATAACAATTTATAGGTAAATTTGAAGGAATGAATTACTTATACGACATAACATTAAATAATCTCTGAAAAGGAAAAAAATAATTTTATTTTTTTTTTTATAAAAATTCTTGTCTCATTTTATTATTATTTGAATATTCAGGTAAATAAAAGTATGAGTGTATTGTCTAAACTAAGCAATCGAGCTAGCTAATTTTCAAAGTATAATTATCCTGATTTGATTTTATAACAAAAATAAGCAATCATTTCAAGGTAACAGCTTTTCAAGTCGATAATTTATTAAATATTAATTAACAAATTTATTAATAAAAATTTGTCATACAATTTTAATGATACAGAACAATATATCAGTGATTTTATTTTAACAGTTGAAATTATCAAAAAAAAAGCAACAAACATGATTTAATCCAATGTAATTCCGGAAGCATGTGAAGTGCACATAATGTCCACATGTACGAACTTCAATACCAGCAGGAACATAGATGAAATTTGAAAATTTCGGTGCAAACTGTAACAAAAATAAAAACAAGAAGAATTCGGAGAGAAAGATAAAGGTATAGAAAGAGAGAGAGAGGAGAAGGAAAAATAAAATTTTATACATATGTTTTTGCAAATTCTTGAATAAAAACTTTTCCCTTCTCTTATTGGTGTAGCGTAATACTTGGCAGCAAAATAATATTTGCTTATTGGTGCTTAATTCACATTTTCATTAAATTACCTATTAAAAAACTTACCTCAAATTTTCATTGAACTAATTATTTATGATCAGTTTTTTATTATTATTAATTAAGCATACATTAATTCAAATTATTATTAAGTAATTTATTTTTAAGCTTATTTTAAAAATTTTCATTAAATTACTTACCACTATTAGCTTGATTCAAATCTTAATCTAAATTCCTTTACAATAAGAACTTAGTTAATTTCATATTTATAAGCCTAATTAATTTCGGATCTAATTTCGAATATTTATTCTAAATTTTGCATTTATATAAAATTAATTGAAATTTTTATGAAATTTAATAAAACTGACAACATTTAGACATCTCCAGCAGAAAAATTCAAATTTTTTCAACATCAAATCAGTTATGCGAACGCTTTGATCATCTGTATCCGCTAATAGATTATAATTTTTTGGTATTAGCACTGAGTAATGGGTTGACATATTTTGTTCAGCAGCTAAAATATTACATTTATCATTTGTATATGTTCAAATTTTAAATTAAAGTTAACACACCTATCTCTATCTAAGGTATTCGTATTTACAGGTTAATTTGTCCATCCAGTAAATATGAAAGATTGATAAGTGAAGGATCAGGGATCAGATTAAAACAATTTGGATGAAGCATTTAGTTAAACTTTATCAAAGATAAGGCAAAATCTTTATAAGTTATATAGTATGATAAAATATTTCAGAATAACTAGAAACAAAAATGCATTATTAATTACTGTATTATTAATCATATATATGATACATTGTTGTTAAAGTTAAACAGTACATTTTTAATTACCGTATAACTAATCATTGTTTATTAGTTACTGTATTATTAATTTTTAATTAATATCTATTTATTTATCTATCTATCTAATTTAATCTAATCTAATCTAATCTATCTATCTATCCATTTATCCAGCCGAACCACCTACCTATATTTTCTTTGATTTAGCGAACAAATGAACAAACAAACCATAATTGATTACAACATGACAGAAAAGTCCAAGAGGATATAACAGAGGATCTAATGTTGTATCCTTACAAATCGAACATATCAATGTTGGTGGTATTGGTGACATCTGAAAAGAAGTATCGATTGGTTTTCAACATGTAGAATTTCGTTAATAAACAGAGCAAAAATCTCATTAATTTAATAAGCTAACAAACTATTAATGAAGCAAATCTAAATGTACAGTTTAAAAAATTTAAATTCTTTCAGCTAAAACGCTTAAAATTATAAATGCACGAAAAATTTTCAAAGGTTAGAAAAAAAATTTAACTTGTGGATCATTAATCAATGAATGCAAAGGTAAAATATTTAGAGATTAACAAAAATGATAGTGAAGAAAGAATGAGAAGTTAATCGACTTGCTTCTTACCTCTTCCGCTGATTCTCCTTCTTCTTCTGCTGATTCCGCCGCTTCTTCTGCAGATTCAGCTGCTTCTTCCGCTGATTCTGCTGCCTCTTCCGCAGATTCCATTCTTTCTTCCGCTAATTCTTCTCCCTCTTCCGCAGATTCTACTGTTTCTTCTGCTGATCCTCCTTCTTCCGCAGATTCTTTTGTTTCTGTCATGGATTCCGCCATTCCTTCCACTGATTCCGCTGTCGCTTCTGTAGACTCTATCATTCTTTCCGCTGGTTCTTTTGTTCCTACCATGGATTCTATCATTTCTTCTGCTGATTCCGCTGATTCTTCTGTAGATACCATCATTCTTTCTGCTGATTCAGCTGCTTCTTTTATTCCTACCATGGATTCCATCATTTCTTCTGCTGATTCCGCTGTCTCTTCTGTAGACTCTATCATTCTTTCTGCTGACTCAGCTGCTTCTTTTGTTCCTACCATGGATTCCACCATTTCTTCTGCTGATTCCGCTATCTCTTCTGTAGACTCTATCATTCTTTCTGCTAATTCAGTTGCTTTTTCCGCTGATTTTTTTACTTCTTCCGCAGATTCCGTCATTCCTTCTGCTGATTCCGCCGTCTCTTCTGTAGATTCCATCATTCTTTCTGCTGATTCAGCCGCTTCTTCCGCTGTTTCCATTTTTTTTGAACCAATTGATTTCGCTATTGAACTTCCTGCAAAAGCCTCAAAGTATTGCGAGTATTGAGAAAGACAAATGAAAAATATTTTTTTTACAGCTATGCAACAGCATTATTTGTTATACAATACATACAAAAAACGTTTCTATGATCTATTTCCATAATATTACCTCCTACACATTTTTTTTTTCGCCGCCAAATTCTTTGATCGCTACTAAGTAAAAGAATGATATGACGTATTAATTCTGCGAAAAATGTTGTTTAAATATGTCAAAGCAATTTTTTTCTTTTCTTTCTAATTTTCCAGGCTTATACTTTTTCAAGATTTGATCGGCCCAAACATACATATAGAGATCATATTACTTTTGTATTATTAGATCGTACTACTTTGGTATTATAATATCATTCATTTGCACTCTAATTGATTATCGTTTATAATACCACTCATTTGCATCATAATTGATTTTCATTTATTAAACAATATCAAAACTGAAATCTTTTATTGGCAAAATTCTTAAGTACTAAATATTTAAATCTTGTTTTCTGCGAAAAAAACAATAATTAATTTAAATAAATAATTCACAATTTAAAAAAATTTATCTTTATCGATAAAACTTTTTTTCGTTTTTTTTGAGAGTCTGTTTGTTAGACAGACAAATAATTTTTGAAATCTTTATTAAAAAGGCTTTAGCTGGAATGAAACCATTTGCTAATCGTTATCATTTTGTTGGACATATTTCAACTATCAGTAACAACTATTTACATCGTTGCTGTCTTTAAAGTAATTTTTTAACATTTTCTTTAAAATAATTTCACTTTTTAATATTAGACTTATCGAATGCAAAGTTTCGAAATTTAACCGAAACAGCACAGGACATTGTAAGAATTTTACAAAAAAAAATTTTTTCTCAGTGACTTTAAATTCTCTACAAATCAATCAATGTTACGGATCAAGTTACAAAAATTGGATTCGAATAATATCAGTGAGAATGTATAAAAATTTTAAACTCTCTTAAAATATTATTTTCCTGGAAATACTTCAGAGGCGCAAAGAGATCTTGTCTTGTGATGTATATAACATTTCAGGATAATGTAATGGAAAATGTTGAATTATAGCAGGTTCGAGAATATAAATTTTGAAAAATTAGCCATCGATGAAAATTATGTATATTGGGATTATCCGATTTCGCTTTCAGTACTGTTTTTTTTTTTTTTTGCTTCAACTTTTGCTGTATTTTAGAAGAGCATAGCAATTTATGAAGTCACATATATAGCAATTTATGCAGCCCGTATATTTATTATGAACTGATCGGAAGTTTTGGCTCGAAATTTCAGGGCATTAAATTAAAAAATTTCAAAATTTCTAATGAATCATTTTTCGCTTTGAGTTTTCTGAAATATCATTCATTTCATTATACAAAAAAAACACTTCTTTGTAACAAGACCTACAGAAAGAAGTTGTACTTAGGGTAATATGATTCTTTTCCAATTCAAATAGATAATTAGTGTCTATGGATCGTTTTACAGGCACTAGCTAATATATACTAAAATTTGCTAATTAGCTTGAATACTAATTATCGGAAAATATATTAATTTTCCATCGTGGACTTTGAAATATTGCGATTTCAAGAAATCAGAAAATCAAATGTGATATCTTATCCTACCTAACAAGATATCTTGGCAAATTTTGTTCCTAGAAACTGAATTCATGAGAAATCTGCACGCATGTAAATAAAGCAAAATGAAACAGAAATCTAACGATTGAAAAGTTCCAGAATAACGTGCATATTATTTATGCAGCAATGATAATGTTTTTTTTTTGATTAAAATATATGTAACTTTATGAACTTACCCCATTGTGCCTTAAAAGGCAATTTCTTTCGGTGAATTTCTCACTGTTATTTCCCTAAAATATCATAGATATGCTAAAACGTAAAAAAAAACATTTTTCCTTTTTTTCTTTCTTACATGATAAATTCTACAAAGCGACAGTTAACGATATTTCAGCGTAAAAAAAAACCGATTAAAAGCACAGAGCACCGGATCAAAAATAATTATCAAGCAACAAGAACTTCTATTTAAATTTAAGTATTAAGAAAAAAAAAGGGAGAAAAATCTTAAAAATGAATTCGCACCATAACTCCTGTGTTCAGCTCTAATAATTAAATAAAGCATCATCAGCTCTAATAAATAAATAAAACATCGTTTTCAGAAAAAACTAAATTCATATGTAAAACACTGCTATCATTATTGCACACTGAAATTGGTTACAATTTATAAAAAATAAAATGCCTTACAGTAATATCAAAGACAAATACTGAAATATATTGAAGCTTTATCTTGAGGCCATATTAGTCTATTTTATAAGTTTTAGTTTCAACATCGTCCTTTCAAATTTCTGTCACATTTCTATTTAACATTTTTAGCTTTTAAAAATGAAAAATGCTTATAACTGCAAATCTTTGAATCGTCCCTTCCTTTCTAAAAGCTTCCTAACAATCAAATCGTTCAGAAACCAAAAAGTAAATCTAGAATATTTTAGGAAACAGTTAAGCGTTTTTCTAGCACCATTTAGTAAGCTGATGAACTAATAGACCACAAGCAAGAAACGGTTCAAGAAGAATAAATAATAACACTGAAACATTATTATGAAAATTTTAATAGTCAGCTCATTGATTACTCAAAAATTCTTAAGGTGCAATCATTAACACAACATAAATAATACAATGTACACGCGTTCTGCTATTAATGCACATAATGAGCATCACGGAGATAAGATGTTAGATCGTCAAAATTAAAAAAATTCATAACTAAATGTTCAAATGATTGCATTGTCCAGTCCGCCATCAACCTCTCGAAACGACGTTTCGATAAGAATAACGGTTTACCTCGTCTGAAAAAAAAAAGAAAAATTTAGACATTTACATTTTAGGAAGCAAAATGTAAAACACATCAAATAAAATGACCTTAAATTACGATCTTCCTCTCCATGCGCATCCAAATAAACCGAACCCCAAAGTGCAGCCTTTCGATTGCAAACTATCACTATCAGTGAGGTATTCAATGAGAGAAAGCACCCTACACCACTGCTACAAATCACTGCGTGCTATAAATGAGTGAAATTAATGTTGAATAAGAAATATATCACGAATAATTTATTACAACTTGAAATTACCTATAAAATTAACTATTCACCTATAGTACCTATCTACTATTTCTGCTTGAAAGTTTTTGACGTTTTTGAAATCTAAGCGCAAAAATCAACTCCATCCTACTTTTGATGAAAAATAATAATTACAATTTTTAATACCTTTTATGAACATTTTTTAAATTTCATATAAGTTTGTTTTACAATTAAAAATATAAATTCTACATAGTTGTAAATCTATCTGCAGATCATAGTTTAAAAAAATATTCATCTAAAAATGCTAAATATTTACTCGCTCCACTTCATTTATAGAAGCAGTTTCGGTTGCTGATGTCGTGCAACAACTGTCCAAGCATAAGAGTTGTCCACAAAGAAGGCAAATAAATGGCATCCGAGGAACTAGTCCACAAGCTACACAAGGAACTCCAAAAAATCGAGTAAATAAATCGTCGTAACTATTCGATAATGTAAGAAGCGTGAATCTACGCCATGATAATGGTTCCTTACGTAAGTTCTGTAAAATACTGTGGGAAGAAAAAAAAACTTCTAATATATTTTAATAACACAAAACATGTGTGGTATGGCATGATAAAATACGTCTGAAACTTTCAAATAGAATAATTGAGCACTCGACAATAACGAGATCAATCATATTTAGGTTTTAGTCACACCAGTACTAGTAAAAAATCTACATTGCACTATTCAATGACTAAAGAATTGTGCATTAATTCCATACCTCTACAAAATTTTTACAGGTAATCCATCGGAGCACTGCATCAACCCATTTTTCGATGTGAACATAGGGTAAAAGTTTAAGAGAAAGTTCACGATTACCTATAAATGACTCGATGAAAATATCTGAGAATATTTTAACTTCAGTTATCTAACAACTTAATTATCACCAGTAATGCTCAACCACTGATAATGTTCTCAGTGCATTTAATAAGTACTGTTATATGCCTGAATCATAGAGGCTGATAAAATTAGTGGTCAGCAATCTCGTCTTAACCATGCACCATCCTGACTTTTTTATTTGCATCAGTGACCATGAAAGGATCAAAAATAATAAAATCTTTTCATTCGAAAATAAACATCAATCAAAAATTTTAATATAATAGCTTTAATGCGACTGTCCCGCCTGTTTTCTATTCATTGCACCGCCACTCCCACAGACCATATTTCAGTTCTCGCTAACCACGGGGAACCACTAAGCCAAATGACGGCTGAAGTCATATAAGAAACACCGATCATTGACAGGGATACGCTGTAAGATGCTATTCGGTCATATATAAAAAGATTCATAAGTAATTACATACTTGTCAGCAACTTGTAAATTTCCATGAATGTAGCACGACTAATGCAATATTCTTGATCATATTTATGTATGTCACATTCGTGCCACAGTTGTGCAGTGAAACGAGATAAATCTGCACAGGAATACTGTAAAGCTTTTTCGAAATCCACTTCATCCTCAAATTTTTTGAACTTGGGACTTTATGTTGAGAAATCTTTGGGAATTAAAAGTTCATCCTTTCCGAAAATATTCCATCAGGACTTACAGAAAAGTTCTGGATTCGTAATTTGGCACTTATCAAGAAATAAAAAAATAATTCTAAGCTTATCATTAAACTTACTCCATCTTTCAATAAAATATTTTCTGCTTTCAGATAAGGACGCAAAAAAAGTCTATTTATGACACCTTTCACTGCAAATGTAAATACCTGAAAAGATTTCAAAAGCTGAATGTTTCAAATCATAATTAGAAAAATCTATGAATTACTTCTTCAGTTCTTTTCTCCATAAGCTATTATCGTAAGGAATACAAATGAAGCAAGATGATAGTTAATATAAAAATGCAGCAATATAATCAACGTGAAGGAGATGGAATGCACTTTGCGAGAATTCTAAACAATCTAATAATACCTCATTACTCAATTTCAGATTTTCTGTTCGCTCCAACTGTGATAACGGCATATGTAAAGCTGCAACAATTGCTGTGCGAACAATTCCTGCATATAGCACTATTTGATAAACAAATGACAGCAAATCTGAAAAAGAAAAAATAAACAAAAATTGGAAAAATAATTCACAATTTTACACTTAAATCAATTTTTCCGAAGTGATTTAGAAATTAAGCTTTCAATTAAGTCAACCTGAATTACCGTAAATTAAGAACAGTTTAAAATAATGACTAAAATTAATGAATGCAATTCGAAGATCTCAAATTAATCAAAAATAACATCATACAAACAACTGTTTCAAAGTGACTCATATTACTATGTAATTCCAGTGATTTGAAATAATTGATGAAATAACAAAGCAACAAACTTTTCTTCTCTTCATTTGTAAAAAATTCATTAGTGATAATATAACTACTGATGCGAATCAGCGTTGTTTTTAAATCGAACAGCACCATTGGAGTGCCTGTCTCCAAATCAATATCTTGATCCATACGCATTTTCGCTACTTTTTCCTCAACTGTAGACTGAAATCAGCTCGGATTAAAATATGAAAATTTCTTTACATGAAGTTTTGAAAGAAAATGCTAAGCTCAACAACAAAAAAAAATCATACTGATGCCAGAATATCCGAATCATTTGGCAATAAATGTTGAGCATAGTTAACTTTTAAAGAATCTTCTACCACTGGCGGTTTTTGATCAAATCCGAAAACTAACTGCCTCCACTGATAGAACATAAAACTTATATCACGCTCTGTATCTTGATGACGTGCTCCATATATTATATGTTCTATAACAAATAAATATTTTTTATTCCATTACAAAATAATGGAGCTTTTTATTCATATAATGTATCGCAGAATTCAAAAAGAGTTCAATCATTTTCTGACCTTTCCAAATTTTGTATTTTTAAATCAATACGTTTATGCCAAGCAATGGACTGAAAGACTTATGATGCTGCTTATTCTATCACAAAACAATTTTGGTAAACACTTCTTGACCAGCCTCTTGCAGATCTTCTCGACTTATTTGAAACTTCCAACTTGATGTTATGCGAAGTACCAACCACATATTATGTATTTGTGTGATTGATATTGCGTAACCATAGATCAAATTAAATGAAAAGTAAAGCCATCAAATTGAATATACCTGCCGGTAATTCACGACAACAGCGATCGGAAAAATTTGACTCGGACAACAGAAGATTTCGTTCTAAGTTACCTCTGCAACAAATTCAAAAATTCACCCAGTTTCTTTAAAATAATTAACCGAAGTTAATGCCAAATAATTGAACGAAAACCAATAAAAGATCAAAATATTACTTTGCAAGTCCAAAAGCGAAAATCTGGGCCTTTCCTGGTACATATCCGTTGAAATTGCCAGAATAAACCGTCCATTTATGGCATAAAGAAGTGAAATTTAAAAACAACTGCTGATATGCCATAAATTTCGTTCCTTCACTGCCCTATAAAATATCAAAATCTGCAGTTTGATAAAGTTGCGAAAAATTATCCTATTAAGGAAAGTTAACAATAACCGACTTACCGGACTTGTTAAAAAAAAAAACTCAAAGCTTGAAAAATTCATTTATCATATCTAAGAAAACCTCCTCTCTCCACAAAGCTAAATGATTATATATACCAACTTACCTGCACATGAGAAGTATTACCGCTTAAAAGTCTTTCCACTTTCTTCACCAATTCTGTATAATTGTTTTTTTGATACGATATACTAGGTCTGCAATGATTTTAGGGGAAAATAACAAGCAAAAAAAAAAGCTACAAAAAAAGCTGCAGAAAAAAAAACAATGCTGAAAGAATTAAAATAGAATGAGCACAAAAAAGGTTCGCTGTTTCAAACAGACCGTATCCTTTCAACACCGATATCTGGAGCCAAAGGAAGTAGAGTGTGGACTGGTGCACGGCATACGGGACATGAAATTTCTATTCGTACTTCCAGTGGATCAAGTGACGGTGATGGATTTTCCTAAAGTAAAATTTTACTCAGTTTTTGTATCTTTTGTCGAATCACGGACAAAAGCTAAACGAGCAGTATAATGAGAATTTGAATGAAGTAAAAACAAACTAGCAATGTTTTAACATAAGCTTTGTAGCATGCAACATGTGCATAATGACCACATGTTCGAACTTCAATACCAGTTGGAGCTTGGATAAGATCTGCATAATTCGGGAAGCGCTACAATAGCAGGAAAAATAATGAAAATTTGTAAATTCAAAGCAGAATCTATCAATCGAGAAAAATTGTACTAGATATTACTGATACACAATTAAATTTTATAAAATTTAACAGAACCCACAATCCAAAGAAGAGATTGACGCGAAGCATTGAAAATCTTCAGCATCATATGATTTGTACGCATGCCTTTTTCGCCCATTTCTATCAGTGATAATGATGGACAATCTTCAGGTAAAGAGTGTTCAACAGCTAAAAGATATAATTCTAAATTATTTAAATTAATAATAATATAGCTCAAGATTTGACATCTGTTATAGTCAAACAGAGGACATAAATAATATGTAGGTGTACGTCATCAAAATTATGATGATAAGAAGCAGCGGAAAATAATACAAAATTTGAAAAGAACAAAATAACTTTCAAACGGATACAATTGAACAGGGACTGAAGCATTACTTATTTTGAAGCAATGTTTTCAATGTAAACTTCAAAAACGCCTGATAATAAATCCCCTTTAGAAACTGGGCAAGTAAAAAAAAGAAAAAAAAAAAAAACGAGCCGTAATTGAGAACTATACGAGTCATCAGTCCAACCGGATGAACCAAAGTACTTGCTGTTTTATCATTACAAATCGGGCATCTGTAATGTCTCACTGGCGAATTCTGAAAGAAAGCTTAGAAAAAAGCATTTTCATGCAAAATTAAAAAAAAAAATTTATGAAATCCGACAACGAGAAACTTTAATATTAAATATCAACTCTCTGAACTCAAAAAAAATATTAACTTTTTGAACTGAAATATCAGCTCTTTGAAGTTGGATTCCGAGAAGAAATATTTTTCAAATAACAGTTTTTAGCATACAGCAGATGTTACAAATAAGTCAACAAATTAATCTCCAGAAAATCCTATGAGTCTCCTGTTTAATAATAAATTAGTTGTAACCTCCGTAGTATCCATTGCATCCATTTGGGTTTGCGTTAATCCTTCCATTGCCATCAGCTTCTTCATTAATATAGCGTTCTTTTTCTGATGAGCTGACATTAAAGCCTGAAATCGAAAACGTTGCGTACTGTTAACAATACAATGACAAAGTGAGCAATCTCTTTACGATTCCACCGATTTTCGAACTATTGAGTCAGAAAAGAGAATGTAAATCGATACAAAAATATTAAACGTAAATCGGTGATACAGTTTAATTCATTTAAAATAAACCTCTTGACGACGTTTTGCAGCCGAACGATGAGCTAATTTTGTGAGAGCTTTCATATCATCATGTTTTTCTTGGAGCTGATCTGATTTTAATATTTCCTCCTGATGCTCAATAATGAACTGATCCAAATGTTCCCGAACCTTTTCACAGCTAGAAAACAATTAATAAAAGTTGAAAATCATTTTTGAAACTCTGAAAGTAAAAATACTCACTGAGAATTTATCAACTCCTTTTATCAAATAAACATGTCAAACAGTAAAATATTTTTGTCGCTTTAGATTTGTAGATAATAATTCATCAAATTACATCAAATTACAATACTTCAAATTATAAAATATTTTCAGAAATTAAGAAAATATAGTAAGCAAGAGTAACCGTTTGACCCCTTCATAAAAGAAAAAAAATATGATGAACAGGGAAAAAATGAACAGACCTGCGATACAGCAAACAGAAAAGTCGCCCGATGTAATCAATAGCATAACCCGAAATGAAATCTAGCAACACAGGATTTAAGTTTAGTTGCTTGGAAATATGCTGAGCTAGCAAATGATCATGCTCTGCATTAATGGCATTTTCGTCGTTTATTCTTCGCAAATATTTCAAAAGAAGTACAATCACTGGTGGAATTTGCCTGTAAATTAGTTTAAAACGTATCAACAAATACAGAATCATTCAAACTTATTTTTTCAGAATCAAACGTAATTTTATGACTAAAAATCGAAATTTCACTTGAACACTTGCAATATTTCATGAAGAAAATTCGAAAATTTAAAAATTGCTGACAATAACTAGAAGTGAATTTTGCAATAATGATAAAGTAACCTTCAAATATACATTCTACCAACAATTAACCTTTAATTTAACGGCATTTCCTTCAAAAAAAAAGAAAAAAAACCACATAATAATTACTTTTCCCCAATACTTGCAAAATCGGTGAACATTGAGAGAAGAGCAGAAACGGGATTTCTCTGATTACATAATCTTTCTTGCACAGACGAAGGAAATTTTAATTTTTCGATAGTAAAACATGAAAATTGTTCTGACGTAACATACTTAACCATTAAGGTCAAAAAATAAACAGCTGTTTGAAAAATTGCTTCGTTTAACTGCTGATACTCAACATGCTGAAATATCATGCTTCATTAAAGCTGAAATTAACTTGTGCTTAACTTTTGATTCAACTTCTAAACCTCGTGCTTGTCAGACATTAAAGCATTAATTACATCTTGAATTATCTATTCATTATACTTATCACTTTCTCTATCTTTTACCATACCAAATATTAACATTAATTAATATTATCAACTACTACCCGCATAAAGAAGAAAAGTTGAAAAATTAACTCACACTATATAAAATTCTATGCAACAATCTGAAAAACGATGGTGTAATGAGGAATCGTGCACTACGCATTGCCCAAATATTATCAAATGAATAAAGACGATATGGAATCCACAGATGATCACCAGAACGAGTAGCTGTTCGATGTTTTGGTAAATTGCGTTCACTAAATAAACACTCATGATATGAAACCAAATCTCGATTAATCTACATGAAATATTCTATTTCGGACTAAAAAAATTTCCTCCTGCATATTATTGCTCTTGAAAAATTAGAATTCCTTTTTTTTTTACATTTTTTCAAGAGCTGGCGATCTAAATGACTAAAACTTTACTAATGAATGAATCAAAAAAAAGCATGATAATTCACACGAATTTCATTCAGAAAATCAGAATATTACACAAAAGATAATCTGCAAAATGAATGATCGGGTGAATTCAGTAGTTGAAGTTCAAAATATTGGAATTAAACTGTTTTCTCTATTCTGCCTTTTAACAAACTTTCCGTAACTTCTGGAGATTAAATTTCTTAAATTTATAACTATTACATATTTTCAGAGCGCATCAGTGCATCATTGTATTCACGTGGAGTAGTTGTTCGCATTCTGCAGAATGCAGGATCAAACGTATTTTGCCACGAATCTGTTGTCAATACGTAAACTCCCTGTTCAATATGACTCCCTTGATCAGGTTCGCAGTATACTGTCAGCTGAAGGAAGAAAAATATTCATGATAAAGCACGTCGCCGTATGAAAAAAACACTTGAAAAAGCTTACGAGCAGCGAAATCGAAAAAAAAACTAGCAAATAAAAAGGCACAGAATAATGAAGATAAAAAATAAAAACGAAACATTTTGAACTTAAAAATATATCAGGAAAATGATATACCCAATGATTTCGTAAAATCTTACGAATTTTGCATGAGTATCAAATAAATGAAACAACTACATCAAAAAAAAGGGAATATTTGATAATAGTGCGATAGTACCATGAACTTATAGCACAAACCTTTTCTAATGCACTGTCGAATGTTTTATCGTCAACAAACGGTCGGTTTCCTCTCTCCGGAATCGCTGCTTTTAATTTTGAATGGGTCATATCGCTAACTGCAAGCGCGGTAACAATTTCGTTCTCTAGATAATTGGAAACAGTTCCCTGGATATTCCACTTTATAACGACAATATCTAACAGCAATCTAGCAAAAAAAGACATGAAAAAACTTGACATTTCAAAACATTTGTTAATTTTTTAATACTTTAAAATTTCAAACACTTGATATTAATATCCAAGATATTTTAATTCAGCCTCTGCAACGATATATGTTTGGCATTGCAACGTTCCTCAAAACTTCGATATTTCATAAGCATATGAAACGATATCAATCGTTCTAAGTAGTCAAACAAGGACTAAAGTCTTAATCATATGAAATGGAGGAAAGTAATTAAACATTGTAAACTAACCTCAAAATACCGTCAATCAAAAAATCCACCCATTCCTTCCGTGTGACTACTCGTTTTTTTTGCGGGTGTACAACATCATCTGGAAGTAAACCATAAAGCACCCAGCAATCATCCAAATAAAAAGCTGTAATAACAATTTCCATGAACCATTCAGTGTCCACAAAGCATGCTGCAAATCTGAAAAAACTAATGTTGGACAAAGACGGAAATTTTTTAAACGATCTATTTCCAAACCAATTTCCATAATTTACTTAATAAACAAGAATATGCATGCTTCCATAAAAGTGTGAGAACATTAAGAAAACATGAAAATTATATCATATCAATGCTTTCAATTCTATTAATTTTCCACTTAATTTAATGAAATAAATTATGAGAGATATTAAAAAGAATAATAACCCAAAAAAATTTATAATACAACTGATAAGAACAAATGAGCCAATTATATTTCCTGTATGGAACAACGAAAAATAAAAAAAAAAAAGAGAAAAACTGGAAAAGTGCAAGTATTTTCAAATCTAATACAGCATAATATGAATATCATATTAAAACGATAACCTGATCAATGTTATATCGCAGTCCATGAAAACAATGTTATAATTCGTTTGTGCATAGTAAAACGATTGATTTCGAACCGCATTACCGTTTCTTGCCCACATGCCAGCTGATGTTTCTGCCCGACATACCTAAAAGATCAATCATGCAAATAAAAAGCTGTAAAATATTAAATGCTCTATTAAAAGAAAAATAGTATGCAGCTCAAATCTACTATCAATTAAAATAATGCTACCAAACTGTTCTTCAACTTTCTATTACTTATGTGAATTTTCCCAATCTTGAAAGTTAAATTTATGAAATTAAGTTGTAAAGAAAAAAGGTTAGCCATAACTTATCCAATAAAAAGTACATTAGTGCCACTAAAAGGGAGAATATGAACAGCTAACCTGTATCCTCAATGGATGAAAAACAGCTTTACGAAGAAACTCGTCATCTTCAATAAGGATGTCTAGACAGGAAATGAACACTGGTAATTCAATACAGCGTAAAATACCAGCAGACAAATGTCTATGTAACGGGATATGATAACTCACACAGTACGGCTGAACACATAGATCGTTCTTTGTCAAACCAATGGCATTAAACCATTCCTTTAATCCAAAAAATTTGTAAATTAATGCAGGCTTCAGCAACCTGCATCTAATATTAAACTAAGCTAAACATAAACACTTCATTACATCGTAAAAGTATTATGGCAAAAATATGTGCTGTTTGGTTAAGACATAACATAATTAGTGGATGATCTAAGTCATCAATGAAATCTATACTTGACTAGAACAGACTAGAATCGTGACTTAATTTCGAAAGTATGCTATATTAAATAATCGTAAGCTTCAACAGCTAATCATGTAAAGTGAATTTCTCTCGAAACTAATAAACCTCTAAAATAGTTTTCCACTGAAGAAGATAGATATTCATGCATTCAGTTTCGACCGTCAGTGCAGCCAAAATATTGAACATATTTACGGCCGAGATTTCCCATTCAAGATTAAACGCTAACTGAAATATATAGAGCAAAAATCTAGATGATACACAAAATGAAAAATAAAAATAAAATCATCGAGTATAACGATTCGGCTATGGAACTAACTGTATATAGTAGCAGTACCTGATAGAGATGAGTGGTGTCATATTCCAGATGGTTACCAGCGATTATTCGATAATTCAGATTCATCCCTAAACTTATGACAAGCTCGCCTTACATTTTTTCATATAATCAGTATAAAATCAAAAAAAAAAAAAAAAATGAGTTATGTGGGACAATTCATCCTTATATACTTTTTCATTTTCATACTTTTCTATGTTTCCGTTCATTCCATGCAAGAGACTGATTCTCTATGAAACAGATATGATATCAAATGAATACCTTGGATGGGTGCAATTAAAGCTATATAATTTCTCATGCTTTTCTGGTCACGGAACAACCTTCGTGCAATTTCGCCATGCGTTAACAAATTCTGTAAATCAATAACAAGAGACCAGTATGAAGCTTTACGTAACGGACGATTGGCATCGCCCACCGAGTATATAAGCCATTTGAATAATTTGTCGTCGTCAATTGGCGGTGGTGCGTTTTCAAATAAGTATTGATAATCTAAAAATGTGACAGTGATATAATTAACTAACTGGTACAGATTAAATGTCATTAAGCGCTTAACCGAATGTGTGAGTGCTTTCCAACATCTAAAAATGTATATTATGCCATAATAAAAATTGAGATAAATTTAGTTAAATCCTCAAGATATATCATCAACATGCTTGAACTAATTCTGCTACAGAATAAAAGAGAACCTTGTGTTATTGTAGATTTTTGAACACCTGTTCTTAAAACACCATAAGCACTTGAAATTATCGTATCTTTGAGATTAATTTCATCATCTAATTTAAGACATTGAACCTCACTGGAAAGTATCTGCAGAAAAAAAGTTTAGCAAATTAAAGTGATGAACTTAATTTCTTCAAACAAAATCTCAAATGCAAGTTACAATAATGAATGTTTCTATAATTTCGAAAGAATGAAGCCAAGAACAAGACCTGTACGGAAATATGCATGATACGACTACCAACAGAATATATAGAGGTATCACCCTCACATCTGGATAAATCAACTAAAATTTCAGCTATGCAAAGATATAATGAGAAAAAGCGTCTCGCAAAAACATCCTGAAATTTTATTTGAATTGGCAACGCCCTGATCAACTAATTTTTGAAGATCATAATTTCATAATACAAAGTTCTGCATTCAATAATTTTATTTTTTCGTTTTTTTGGTAGAAAGACATTAAAAGATCATTTCAAAAAAGTTCTGAAACTAATCGAACCATGTAATTGATGTCGGACAGCAAACTTAGGCACAGATTGATTATTATCTGGGGAAACATTAGTCGGACCATCCAAAATATCAATTCGTCCAACAAACATTCTGGCTTATAGCAAGCATCAGTCCGACTTGAACCGATAATCGGTTTCAAGGACTGGAGATCTTCCATAAATAAGCCACGTGTTCGCCAATCCAGTGAAAAATCAGGACTCCGATCATGATCAAAAATATAATCAGTTTTAAGAGTTACGAATAAATGCCATTCGATTAATCGAGAGAAAAACAAACATATTTATTACATACCTAGCATTTTAGCTTCTTTTGAAATATGGCAAGTCAAATATACAATTCGATTAAACGAAATATGAGACGTTGAGCAGAAAAAGATAACAGACTTCGTGAAGTCTACAACAATTTGAACTGTCCCGATGACAGGAAATTAATTGAATGATCGATGAGTCGACCAGCTAATTCCTACCTCTGATATCATCATCAGCATTGCGCTTGTTCAAATCGTGATACAATTGACGATCTAGCAAAGTTCTGATGATGACGTCGCGGATTGGACCACCGTAGTCAACCAACTCCTAAATGTAAACCAAATTCCGGTGTTAAACAAACTAAAACAATGTTTACATGTTCAACAATATCGCATCGTCAGACTGTCAAATAATTATTTTACTAAGATGATCCAGTTATTTGGCTAGAAAGTTGACAGTAGGACATATACGTGGAACGAGGCGGTGCGACTCACGACCGATGAAATATTAAACTTCTGTTAATTCAATGAAATCGTATTCAAGATCTGGCAATTAATAATTCTGTTTTGCTACATTCTCCGACACAAACTCGAGAATTTCAGATTCAATCGAGAATTTTCGAATTCTAACAGTGGAATAACCTGAATCAGTTCAATCAAAATATGTGCTCGATTAACTAAATGATTATTGAAATTTTCCTTGCTAGAACCACTTCTACAAGCGTTATACTGCTTCGCCTGCAAACAAAAAAATCACGATAAAAAACTGTTCTACACCAGTCTTTTTCCACTTTCTGATAATCGCTATATTCGTTAAATTCTTTCCCAATTTATGTGCACAAAAGAACAACATTCCAATTAAAAAAAAGACAATGCCTTAAATGCTGTGCATTTAAGGTGTTATCTAACTTCGCACTTCAATTTTACCATTTTTCATTGGAATTAATCATCGATGATTGCATATCTTAAATTAAAATTGATAAAAAAAAATAAATGTTAACCTACCCAACCTCGAAAACACAGGAATAACCGCACGAAGAGTTTCGGGATAATAAATTCTCCCAACGAAACCATATCAGGGGAAGGAGCAGGCGGACGGCATGCATTAGGTCCATGTCGAAAGCAGAACCTATAAAAAATTAAAGTAAGTCTTTGATATCAATTATTTTTAAAGCAAAAATTAAATGAAGAACTACCCTGATTCTTTGAGAACATCCACATTTCCGCAATCACAAGCGCCTCCAGCTTGTGAAAAGAAACGATTGAAATCATGCCCATCATGGTTTGAATTGCTGAAGCAACTGCTACACAAAGACATGCCTAAAAATGTTCCTTAAGCTCATTTCTTGTAGTTTATATTACTTAAAACAAGCGAACAAACAAACAATGACTTCTTTCCAAAATTATTTGATGACTCAGTGAAATTATGTCTATTAATACTGAACATATTTCATCTCTGCTCACATATCTGAACTAAAGTTATCTGTGAATTCCCTAGACAGTTTACTTAATTCATGATTTAATTAAACAACCAACAATCAGTTTTCAAAAGCAAAATAAATGATACATGGGTTGAATGCGCATGTGTTGCACCGATATGCAATTACATCAGCTGACCAGACTGCATTACATTTCAAGGAGAAGTCGTATTTTTTCACTGCAAACAAATAAAATAAACTTAGTTTTTTAGCCTAAGTCTAACGGCTTTAGCTTCCATTATGTTCTTTCAAGAAAATCCTATTGCACCTTTTAATGCAACATATCTCTTAATAGTAATAACCGAACTAAGCCACAAATGGAAAACTTAAAAAGTGATTCGCTTTGTAGGCAACCAAATCATTCTTTCCTGTTCAAGTCCAGATTAAAGTGACTGATTGCTTTTTGTTGGTATGGGAAAAAATTCAAAAATGAGATCACGGAAAACATTCCTTATGAATTTGTATAAAATTTTATTTTAATTTTCGCGACTTTCGCGACAGTTGGGTCGCTCAATAATTTGCTTAAACATACGAGTTCATTCGAGAATTCTACTTTTTCTTAACAACCACGAAAGTTCTGCTTTTTCCTGCTAGTTTCCAGAAGCTAGATCTAGAAAGGAAACCCATACTTTTATCCTTGAAAGCAGTAGTTGTTAAACCCTGAGCAATCAGTAAGCGCAGTTCATCACGAGTTTCACTCTTGAACGGAGTAGTAACTGATCCACTAATGAGATTATCGAGCCGTGCTTCTAGTGCACCTGCCTTTTCCCTTAATTTAAGGTGCATTTTTGTTTTAATTTTGAAGTTAAATCATTTCCAACTTGATTTTCTTCCAAAACGATTACCAAAACATAGAGGAATATGTAAATACGACTGAATAAAATAGCTCATCAAGAATTTAGAATTTACCTTGTCAAAGAAAGAAAAAACTCTCCTTACCTGACATCCCATGGTAAACTATCACAATGTTTGCCGCCAAATACAGGACATCCTTTTGCTTTCAATTCATCACTAATTACTTTCAAATGCCTTGCTTCATTCATTATTTCTTCTTCCTCAAAATGTTTAGACGTTTACAAAACCGTACAAATTTTATGATTCTAGATCAAATTCTTTAGCTTGTCCGTAAAAGATCTTTTTTAATTTATATCTGTTTTGATCTACTTAATCAACAGTTTTTTAAAGTTTTATTCATTTTTGAACAACTCTGGAGATCAAAATTATACGTCACACGAATATTTCCTGGCATTAAGCAAAGCTTGATTTTTTGAGGATCTTTTCTAATGCTCAACCTGTCCTAATACAATTTAAAAAAAAAAATTACCCATTTCTGTTCATCTATTTTATCGTCAAGTTTACTATTACATTTTGATTGATTGGTTGACGATGGTGATTCGTTCGATGAATCACCTGGGTTTGGTACCATCACCTAAAATTAAAGTAAAAAAGTAAAAAATTACGTGAAAAACGCGTCACAGAATTTATGCAACTTTTTCTTAACTTACACTATGCAGTTGACATAAATGTAATTTTGAATATAATAGAATTGTAAATGAAAGCAGATCTAAATGCAAGAGTAAACATGAACTTTAAGCAACTGTAATTAATTAATTAGTTAAAGCATTGCAAAACAAGAAAACCTCATTTTTCCAGCACTTTTATAAATGAAGAATTTTTATTTTTCTCATTGAATCAATATTTTAAATTATTGAAATTGGAAAATTTTAATTAATTAAAAGTTATACTTTAACAGATGTAAATTTCCTGCAAAAAATACTCAAAATATTCTATTCATGGAATTATTCTGTCGAAAAGAGTTAAAATACAATTAAGTGGTAGGATATCGAACTTCATAATGTCCCCATTCATTGTACCATACAATATAAATCATCGTTGCATACTGATAATGTGGATGAAAACTTTCATTAGTATGTAAGGAATAATTAGGAATTGTAAAGATTGGTGAGGGACTATGTGATTTAGTAAATTTGAAATAATTATGTTGAATAGTTTAATGAATGAAGAGAGTGCGGGAGAGAAAGAAAGTTTCAAGAAATAGTAAAATAAACAAAATGAGGCATTTAAGAAATTTATTAATTACAAAAAAAATAGTTGAGAGATAAAAAAATGCTTGGATTTGACGATTGCTTTAGGATTAATAAGTTATTTTGAGGACAAGAATTAATTTTTAAAAAGTTTTGCAAAATTTTAAAATTGCTAATTGCATCAGAGATTACAGGTATCATAATTGTGGTGTAGGTGTACATGTAATCTTTGTGAGCAATTATTTGGGGTGAAGAATAAATAGATGTCACATTTGTCACGTTACAAGTGACGTTTTTCTGAACAAGTTCTTGCGTTAATTATTTGACTTATTTGTGGTTATATAATTTTTCGTAATAATTCATTGCTATAGTGATCTATTAAATATGTTGCCATTTTTGCAGGAATGGAAGGACGCAAAGTTTCTCCAGTGCGATCGGATGACCCGAAAATTCCGTCTTCGCAGTGTACTAATTATTACGCTAATCTAGCCGTTCAGGTTATCAAATTGAAACAGATAATATAATGTGTAATTAATTAAAAAACAAGCATTTCTAAAATTGAATATTACTTATTATTTTTAGAAATAAATATTAGTTGATTTGAATGCATTGAATCTAAATTTTTGAAAATTTACACTATCCACTGAGTAAAATAATTGCAGGAAGGAGATGGGCGACTTTTCAAAATGGAAGTGGATTATACAGAGCAGACCGATGAAGCTTTAACTAAAGCGGATGCTATTGCTAAAGTTTGAACTATTATTTTTAATTTATTATTTATTTTAGGGATTATTTTGGGGCCATTTTTTGGTTATCGCTTGTTAATTATTAAATATCGATGTAGTAATGGTATCTACAAGAATTCATCACAATTCAAGACTTGCAAGAGCTTAGATAGTCCAAAGATGGATGGAGTATTTATTTAAAAGTTTTAAATAAATGTGAGATTTGCTTCAAGTGGATAAAGTTATATAGTTTATCATAAAAAATTCACGAAACAAGGATAATGCAGAAGAGAAGAAAGAATGGACCTTATTCTTTTTCTATTATCATAGAAAAAGAAATATGGATATCTGTGATAATTGGACTTTATTTTTCATAGCTAGAAATGCGTTTGTCAGTATTTGTTAAGAATATGATAAAAATGAATTGCAGAGTGGTAATTTGCCAGCAGCGCTAGAATCATTATCAAGTTTGGAGAAGTCAACGAGACTTGGATCGGATACGAAATCAAATACACGTATTGTGCAGCATATGGTCAAGCTCTGCTCTGAAGCTGGCGACTGGACATTGCTAAATGATACTATTTTGATGCTATCTAAAAAACGTTCAATAATCAAGCAAGCAATAGCTAAAATGGTTTGAATTTGTGAGCTATCATTTTTGAGCATGTTATTTTTGAGTGCAGTGTTGTGAAGTGATTTAAAAAAAAGAAAAAGGATTTTCAATGATAAATGATGAAAAACGACTTTCACTTTTTGGATTAACAACCTAAGAAGTTGGGAGTTTTTCAGTTTATTTCAGATACGCGATTGTTGTGATATGATCGATAAAACACCAAATGAGCTAATCCGTGATAAATTGATCGAAACTTTAAGGAATGTTACTGCTGGAAAGGTATTGCTTGCTGGAAAACTCAAATTCTGTTTTTATTTGAAATTTCTTTCAAATTCAAAATATACAAAGTAAAAATCATAAGGAATTGGATGATGAAAGAATGTCTTACATGACGAAAACCTATTAATTTTTTTTAATTGGTTGTAGATATATGTTGAAATTGAACGAGCTCGGCTGACCAATCGTCTTGTGAAGAAACTAGAATCAGAAGGTAAGCTTGACGAAGCAACGACAATGCTTTTGGAGTTGCAGGTGGAAACTTATGGTTCTATGGAATTGAAAGAGAAAGTAAGTTTCTTCTAAATTAGTCTAGTCCTTTTCTCCAATGCTTCTTTTAATTTGATTATATTTTTTTTTAGGTAGAATTCATCTTAGAGCAAATGCGCCTCTGCGTATTGAAAAAAGATTTTATTCGTGCATCAATTTTATGCAAGAAGGTCTCCATTCGTTTCTTTGAAAACAAGTCAGAAGAGGTAAATTTTCTTCTTCTCGATAACATCACAACAATGTTTAACTTATAATTCTTTTCCTCGGGTATATTGGTGAGCTTTGTTGTCCATATTTTCAACAATGTCATAACTATATTTTCATAATTTTGTTATGATAACAGAACATTACGGGATGAGAGATAACAATAGATATTTCGGATGCACGTAATCGGAAAACAGTAGCGTTTTTATCAGTGACAATATTATTTCACCGTTATCAATCATCAAATCAACTGGAATGCTTTTGAATCTTTGAATCTTTGAGTTTGTATAATCAAGACTGAAAAGCATTCCAGCTATTTCAGCTGGTTTTTTCTATTTTGTGTATTTTCTTTTCACTAAAATGTTATGTCAATGTTAAGATAATTTGAAATCTTAATTTTAAGGTGCAAGAACTTAAGCTGAAGTATTATGATCTTATGATCAAAATTGGGTTGCACGAAAGCGCTTATCTAGACGTGTGTCGGTATTATCGAGCTGTTTTAGATACACCTTGTGTGCAAGCTGATCAAGAAAAATCAAAACAGGTCAGTTTTGCGTCCAGGCGCTAGGAATATAATTTTTTCGTAGTTGGTATACTGTTTTTTTTTTTTTTTTTTTTCAGATTCTCAAATGCATTGTTTTATATGTGTTGCTCTCACCGCAAGACAATGAGCAATGGGATTTGCTACATCGTATTCATGAAGGACGGCAACTAGAACTTATTCCAGAATATAATTCGCTTCTTGAGCTATTCATTAATCAGGAACTGATTTCCTGGAAGGTAGGTATGAAACATGTTTTTTGGTACTTAATTTGCAAAGGTTTTATTGCGAAAATTATTTATTCATCTGCTAGATCCGTAGTGCTGTGAGCATTAGTTGCAATATTCCCGAAATGATGAGTGATATTTAAAATTTCCTATTGCATCGCTTACCATACATTAATTCATAATGTGTTAGATACTTACAGGCAACAATAAGTAAATATGAAAAACTTCTACGTGATGGTATTTCGACAAGTAAAGCGACTGATGTTCTCGATCGGAGTGAAAGTGGAAATAAGCGCTGGTCCGATCTGCATACTCGTGTTGGTGAACATGTAAGAGTCTGCTTATAGTTTGCTCTTTTCTTTTTCGTCGTTTTAATTATTTTGTTGAAAAGATACTTTCATACCTAATTTGTTAAAGACAGGGAACAGATTACTGAGTGACACTTTACGAAAGGATAAAAGCTGCTGAATCGAGAATAATTCATTATTAGAAAAGTTTATGTTAATTAAGCTTTGAACATAGTTCATTATTAGGTTTTTCACGCAGAAACCTTGATATTCATGATTGTTTCCGCACCGCTTTTTTCTGCGTCTACTTAATCGTAAATCAACCCGTAATCGAAATTTTCTTGAAACATGAAACATTTTTAAGAGGTGTTTTTTTTTTCCAATTTTAAATTTATGTTTACTGCAGAATATGCGAATGATTGCGAAGTACTATACCAAAATAACATTTGCACGTATGGCTGAATTATTGGATTATCCTGTTGAGGTTGGTGCACTATATGGATGAGTCCGAGAAACTTGCTTGGGATTGCGTAAAGTTTCTCAAATTTTTGGAATTGCGCGGATGAATTTGAGGAACTTTATGTAATTTCAAACGTTCTGTAGAAATGTGAAAAAATGTTATTTGATAGACATTGAATTATGAATTCTAATTATACTGAAAATGATATTGTAGAACGAAGTTTTATCTTTTGCGCATTTCACTGATTCTATTCATTTTGAAATTTTTTGAATAATTTAAAGGAAATGGAAAGTTTTTTATGCAATCTTATCGTTACGGGTGCAATTCCTGATGCAAAAATTCACCGTCCAGCAAAAGTTGTCAATTTGCGAGCTCGAAAAGCTAATATTGAACAACTGGATCAATGGGCTAGTTCGGTGCGAAAGCTTACAGATATACTTAATAAGGTATTTATTTTTCTTTTTTTATCTTTTGTACAATAGTAACGGTCACATACAAATTCAAGCGAAATTATTGGAAAACGTGTTTATACTAATTAGTTTGTTATTTTTGCTTTTTTTCGCAGCTTCCGCAATCTTGTAATTATTTTTGTTGGTAAGAAAAGAATTGAATTTTTCAGTTTTAATATATGTTGCTGTTTAAATTCAAAATGATGATTTGAGCGTTAATTATGTCAAACGATTATAACTTTTTTTTCTCTTTTCAATTTTCAGGTATCTCATTTAATTTCCAAAGAAGAAATGGTTCATCGACATTTAGAAGATGGTTCAGGATCGAGCACTACAGTGCGCTAATTGATTTTTTGTGTTGCTTTCTCACCATCAACTTTTCATTTTATGCTTAATTTCCTATAAGGCAAAACTTCATTTGATGATTATTGCTTTGATCAGTTATTCATCATGGCAAACTTTTATTTTAAGTTGAAGGTCGAAAAACAGCATATTTCTATATTTGTAATTGCTTGCAACACACGGTTCAATCAAATTGAGATTTATTTTGATAATGTACAGACATACGGGAAGTGGAAGAAACAATTACGAATTTATTAGCTGGATTCGTATTTTGGCATATCAGCCGGTATTCCTTCAAGTGTATTATCACGTATAATTGATTTACTTTTTTTACATTTTCCACTCTTCGATTTATCGTTCTGCGTAAATTCCGCAATAAATGAATTCACTAACTGATATTTTACCTGAACAATAATTCTAATAATTATTTCTTTTTTTTTTTTTGTTTTCATCAATTAATTTTGCTATTTTCATAAAGACCATGTACTTTAACAGAGAAATTTTTTTTTTAGTAAAGTTTACCATGAACAAATTAATTGTTTATAGTCATTACGAGTAGTTGCAGATATGTGACAATACATGTGAAATACAAGAATGTCTGGCCTACTAGATGCAATAGGTGTACAATAAGCTAGTCTTTGTAAAGTTTATTGAAATTGACAAATGATAGAATCTAAAAAGAGCTATCGTTTTAGGCAATAAGTAAGTTTGTTTTCTGCTTACTTCGTTTTGTTTTAGATTTTTGTTATCGTTAATGTCCACTTTTCTGAAATGTTATTTGGGAAAAATAAAAATCACTATTTAGTGTTTTTTTAAGCACTTCATTTTAAAACAAAAGCGAATTATATTGAAATTAAATTTAAAAATAAAATTCAGTTGAGTTTAAATTGCTTCTGATCGTACTTTTTCTCATCGGGGCAAGTTCTTCGTAACATTTCACCACTAGTAGCACCAAATTGTGCAGTGGATTCTTTGTTCTTGGTCTTGTTTTTATCACTGACATCCTACACAGATTTAATTTATTAACCGCTTATGGAATTTTATGCAATTTAGTACAATTTTGTTTTTTAATTAATAAACTATAATTGGTTATAGATGTGTCAAATTGATTTTTGATCCGTTAGGACTTAATTTCGTCTTTATAAAAGTAATCCTTGAGTTTTCATGTAGGTTCATTATTGATGATTGTGACGAGTAATTATTCGTAATATGCAAGAGTATGTTCTAATCAAACAGCAAAAGTTCTTAAGTAAAAGTAATGTTGAGATTATCCAAAAGAATTATAATAATTTATTTGAGCAAATGAATGAATATTTTATGAAAGATAAGTGACAAGCTGGGTGAAGGATTGGGAGATGATAATTGAATTGATAAGGTGGATTTTTTCCAAATTGGTTGCTTAAATAGATATTGATAATCACTATTGATTAATCGAAAAGATAATTATAAAGTTTGTTTTCCAAATTGGTTGCTTGAATAGATATTGATAATCGCAATTAATCGAAAGGATAATTAACAAGCGCCGATAATCAGCTATGAATTAATTGGTATTGATGATTATGAATTTTATTTTTCAAATAATCACTACTAATTAACTGGTAGGATAATTTATGAAATTTGTTGCGCAATCGCTTTCCTTAAGCAGATGTTGATAATCACTATTAATTAATTGTTAAGATGGTTATGATGTTTTGTTTTTCAATTGACTGCTTCAACAGTTATTGATTGTAAATGATTCGAATCATATGAAGATATAGAACATTTGAATTATTGAATTGACCTTTTTTAAATCGATCATTTCATTTGCTCCTTCTTTTGACATTTGCTCTGACATTTTAATATTCTCAATTGGAATTTTTCTATCATCACTGCTTACCTTCGGTATTTCACATTGCGGTGCTTCTTTCGAATGTAAACACATCTGTATAGTTTCACATTTTCAAATTATAGATGCTTTTTAATTTTTAACATAGCGTAATTTCACTTGAAAAAAAAAAGATAAACGATATGCCAAATAATTTAATAAATTGGGATATAAATGAAATATTCATTAGAAACGGCAAAAAGTTTAGTTTGACTAGATACGATTAAAAAGTTCAGTTATAAGTGCAGATTGACTAATTACGGTGAAAAGTTCAATTATAAGTGCATACTGATTAAATATTTCAGAAAAGTTAGTTGTAAGTGCAAATTGATTGAATGCAATAAGAAGTTTGATTATAAGTACTAATTGATTAGGCGTGAAAAAAAAGAGTTCTTCACTGTTTTTAATTTGTTGCTCTTTCAATGATAGCATGAAAATTTCTACCATAGAAAAAAAATTAAACCACCAACCGATACCATAGAATTTAGTAAAATGACACAGTTCCATAACTACAAACTGTTTCATTTACAATTTTCAAATTCTCTAAGCTGTGAAAAAATTTGAACTTTATTAATAAAAACTAAGTCTGATATTGGATAAACTTTGATGAGATAATTTTGTCAGTTTTTTTTTTATGTCATTCTTTCAGTAATTTTTTTTTGTAATTAGGATTTTATTAAGACTTTTTTTTTAAATCGTAATCAAAAAATGGTCATAAATCATGTTAGAAAAAAATAAGCGCATTCAAAGTTTCAGAATACGATTCATCAACATTTTTTTCAGTTTTTTTTTTTTTTGATCAGCATTGGTCATCAATTTTTGCAACATGAAAAATTATCGTCGCTTTTTTTTTAATTGCGATTTGCCATCAATTTTGTTTTTATTTGATTACGATTTTCATTTACTTAGCTAAAAGCCAAAAAAAAAAAAAAAAAAAAAACCAAGCTTTAGTTTTTTTCTACTTTTATTTTTTGAAAATGACAAATTATTGTTGATAATAAATCGGCAATAATTAAATATTATTAGTCAATACGCCTAATATCAATAATTATCCATAACGTTACTAATTTTTGTATAGGGGCTAGTAATTAGTTAGTAGCATTAGTGTGTTAGATAAGCATAAATTGTTTCTTATTTTTTTCAATCTAAGAAGTTGAAAAAAACGCATTTCCCACTAATTAGAGTGGAGAAGAAACTTTTAATGAGGACAAAAAAAGAAATAATTTCATTATTCAAATATTACACCAAGAAAAGTGCTCAGGATAAATTGTAATGCTGTAATAATAAATATAATGACATTTTTTTTTCCTTTTTATTTAAATGTGACATTTTTTTGCTTCCACTTTAAATTTAAAAATAATTGTGACGATGTTTTTTTTCCTTTTCATGAATGAAAAGGATTCTATAGCTACTTAATAATAGCTGAAGAATTCTATTGCTTGTTAATGACATACTACAAAATGACAAAAAAATGGCGACACCTTTTTTTAAAAAGGTTTTGAAGAGGGAAAAAAGGTTTCCGTTAAATAGAGATAATTTTAAAAATTTGGCATTGAAGAAAATGAAAGGAAGCGCAAATGACGTCAATTGATGCTAGCGAGTTAATGATAGTTAAAAAATTAAAAAATGGAAAAAGAAAAATTAGTGATACTTTTTTTCTTTGTATCTGAACAAATTCAATGAAAAAAAAGGTTTTCGAGTGAAAAAAAAATAATTTAAGAAATTTGAAATTTAAGAAATGAATGAAAGCACGACTGATGTCAATTCGCAAATGGTATTAGTGACAATGAGAGCGTAATTCAATAACTTTTCTAAAAAATAAAAAATTAAATCATTTAAAAAAAAAACTCTTTTTTGTTCCCTTTTCAAACAAGAGAATTTTGTTTGAAAGTAAAATTCTTCAAATATCAAAGTTTTTTTCTTTTTTTTATATTCTCATTGTTTGAATTGAAATGGCTTAAGATAAGAGCGCTTGAGGTATTTGCATTTAAATAATGTGCTTATCATATATTTTGTATATGTATGCTTAGCAATAATCATTTATTTTATTACATGTTTTATTATCATTATTTCGAGATTGAAATAATTTATGGGACAAGAGCGCTTGAAGCGTTTAAATGTTAGTATTTATTATGTGCGTGTTTATAAATGTTTAGCAAAAATCATTCATTTTACTTTTAGTTTTATTGTCATTGTTTCGAGACTGAAATAATGTCTAGGACAAGAGCGCTTGAAGCGTTTAAATGTTAGTATTTATCATATATACACATAGTTATAAATATTAATCATAAATATATACAGCTATAAATGTTAGGATAATAAAAATATTCCTTTGTATTGAAAATGTTAACTTATAGAAAATTGAAAATCATTTAACAAATTTTTTTTATTCCGAAAAATTTTATGTATTGATTAAAAAGAATCAAAAGAGATGAAATTTAAATATAAATAATATAAGCAATTCATTTGCTTCGCTTTTTTTCAATAATAAGCAAAGTAAAAAGAAAATTTTTTTCCATTTTTTGAAAAAAAAAATCAAAAATTATGCAATCATTGAATCTTAAATTGATATATTTAAATTTATATAAAATGCCTCCATTTGTACTCAATTACTTAATTTTTGACCGAATTAGTTAAAACGATTTGTTTTTATTTAGTTGTGAAATAATTAAATCATAAAATTGATATATTTAAATTTATTCAAAATACTCCCATTTGCACTATTCGCTTTAATTTAAACAATTCGTTTTTGTTTTTTTTTGAAATTTGATAATTTTAATTTTTTTTAAATTGAAATTATAATTTATTAATTCATCAAATTCATATATTTTAATTTAAAAAAAAAATAAAAATGCCTAGAATTGTCTGAATGAAATGAATGTGAATTTTTATTCCAAAATGATTAATCGTGCCTTTTTTTTTTGAAAGGAATTAATCAAAATGAATTTTTGTATCAAATTTTATTTTTGATTTCAAGTCAAAAATAAATTAAGGAAGTGATCAGTGATCAAACAGAATGTTCAAACAAATCAACAAAGAAATTAAGCATATTTCAAATATTTTATTTCAATATTTTCAACATTTTTTTTTTTTTATTCGTTTCATCTACTCACAGCATTTTATTTATTTTTTTTGTCCATCTTTTCTCCATTTAAATGCAAATCGGTAGAAAGCAATTCGGAAGGAATGTTGGAATGAATGATTTAGAGAAATAAATAACTAAATGAATTAATTTGTGTTTTTTCTACATTCATTAAATTTTTGAATTATTCTTGAGCATAATTAAAATAAATAAGTAAATAAACATAAATAAATGAACAAATATTAATAAATAAATAAATAGAAATAAAAATAAATTCCTGGAGAGCATGAATAAAGGACATAGATTCAGGATGTAACAAAAAGTAAATGGAAGGAGTGAGCAAGAAGGGACCGAATTAGGAATAAACTTTTTTTTTCTGCTTGCTGCTAGAATAAATAATTCAAAATAAACGATGGAATATCGTTTTGAATTCATGATATATTTGTTACACATCATTCAATGCATTCTAAGAATTTCTTTCATTCATAATAGAGCAGAAATAATGTGCCTGTTTGTAGAATTATTTTCTTAATAATTTATTTATGAAAAAAAAAATTAAATTTTCTATAATTGAGCCAAATTGGCCAAAGTTGAGAAATCATTAAGACTTAGTTAATTAAAATTACCAGCAAGCGGGAAAAAAGAATGAAACTATTTTTTGAGTTCCAATCAGATGAATGAAAAGATAGTGGAATTTAAGAAATGATTGATTGACAAAAATGTTACATATGAAATTTTTTAGAGTAAGGAATGAAATAAATGAATGATATTAGTGGCAAGGAGATGAGAGGGCATTTAGTATTAGAATAAAGAATCTTATCAATATTTTTTAATCTATTGGATTTTGGCTTTTTCTTATTTTTTTTTTGATCAATGACTTAGCGTTAAAAAAAATGACAAGTATGATAACTAGGATATTTTTAGTTCATGTCCTTTTAGCTAATAATTTATGGTTTTTCAATTTTTTTCTTTTTTTTTGATAAAAATATTCTTTTATTGGAATCATTTTGAGAACAAACGATAAATGACAAAAATTTTAATTCAAAAAAAGCAAACAAACAAACAAACATATAAATTTCGCTTTCGTTCTTTTTTTTAATAAATTTAATTTGTAGATTTTAGGATAAAAAAAATTTTTTTTAAAATAATATTCTTTATTTAAGTACAATTTTAATTAAAAATTAAATATATTTTAAAATTATTACATAATGTTTCATTTTTTTTTATTCGGTCATTACCATACATTTATTCATTAACTTGTTAAATTTATCATTGAAAGTAAGAAATTATCTAAACTTAATTAAATGAATCTAAAATGTAAATGAATTTTTTTCTAAATTACCAGAATTTAAAAATGTAGAAAAATTATATCAAAAAAAAAACGTTGAATTATGAACATTTACGGAAATGATGAAAAAATCCTTTTGGAAAATTTCTTTTCCAATCGGAAATGAAGCTTTTGCTCAACAGTTAATTAAATGAATGTGAAATTGAAATGTTAGAAGTTACAATGAAAAATGAAATGAAATGGAATGGTGAATAAATTTTTTACATTGAGGGTGAGGAAGCGAAAGAAAATATCTGAAAGAAATTGAAAGCATAAATAATTCATTATTAATTTACTATTGGAATTGTTTAACTACATATATGTGAATAAAATAGAGGCGTTATAAATATATACATATACATACACATACACATACATACACACACACACAACACAATAAATTATATATATATATAGATATAAAAAATAAATGCATTAAATATAGTGCTAGAAATACAATACGCATTTTTTTCAAATTTTAAATGCTAATTTTAATTTTAAAAAAATTTTTTAATTCTTAATATATTTTTGTTTGTGAGACTTACAAATATATTATCAAATTTTTTTTCACATATTTTTTTAAAGCTAATTACTAAAATTTATTATATGTATATGTAATTAAAATATTTTAAAAAAAAATTTAATATATATATATATATGTAATTCTAACAGATATATTTTGTATTTATTTTTTTTATATATACAAATATATAACGCACTTAAATTTTAGTGACAAAAAAATAAGATGTTGTTTATTTTTAATCATAATTCTAGTTAGAAGCGTCATGTATGTACGTGTGCATGTGTGTGTGTGTCTGTACATATTTGAAACGAAATGTTTTTAATTTTTAAATTAGAAGATGCTCCTCATATGATTTGATTTTGATTGATTTTATTCCTTTATACTCATTGAAGTAAAACTCCTCTACTTATTGAAGTACAAACGCTTATTATAACGAAATACTACGTCATACCTTTTTTCATAACAACAACAAATACGTGAATGTTACACGTGAATATTATTGAAATAAAACAACTTAATCAGTCTTTTTATTTTAATACAATAAATAAATCAAAAATGAAAAAAAAAATTCGAAAAGATTTATTTGGCCAATATTTTTGGTAAAAAACGATTTTTCAGAAATTTTATTTGGGCTCAATTTCTCCTCCTCTTTTTTTCTTTTAAAAAATGTTTTTAAAAATTTTACTTCATCATTTTTATTGCCGACAAAAATTTTTGCTCAAGACTAACATGAAATCATCAAATGGAATTTCAGCAATTAAATTTTGAGCCAAATGAGATTTATTTTCCATTTTGATTTTTTTCTTCGTTTTTTTTTGATTTATTCAAAATTTAATTGCTAGACCGATATTTATGTTTGAATAAAAATATCCTATTTGATGATTTCATACGAACATTTGAAATTTTGAAAAATGCCTTCGCCTTTTCAATATGCAATCATTTTTATTTCACATTTCACATTTCACATTTTCATGGATAAAAATTTTATAATACAATTTTTTCCTTATATAATCATAATAGCAGATTTTATAAAATGAGAAATTTTGATAATTTTCAATATATAGAAAAAAAAGAATTCAAAAATTTTAAGTTTTATTTCCACTCATTAATTTAATTTAGTCTTCACATGCAATCATTTCCTCTCAATGATTTATATAAGTAACAAAAACAAAATTTTTTTTAAATCATTCTCATATTGTTTTAGTGTTGTTATTTCCTTTTATTGATGCTTTTGACAAGAAATAATTTTTTCAATTTCTTTGTTTATCAAAATTTTTTGATTTAAAAATTCATTTTTAAAAACTCTATTTCATCAATGTTATTTTATTAATTTCAAAAGCTCGTTAAAATAAACAATTAATTTCAATTTTTTTGTTGAATTAAATTATTAATTCCAATTTGTTCATTAAATTAAATCGCTAATGTCATTGTTCATTAAACTAAACAGTTAATTCTTCAACTTGTTCATTAAATTTCTATTTCATCGAATTTCCAATTATTTCACATTCAAAATACAAATAACACTAATATATTAGCATTTCACAGAAACTGAAAGTACGAAATAATCACGAAACTTTTTTCAACTTTTAAATTATAAAAAAATATTAGAAAATTATTCCTTTTTTTTTGATTGCTTTCAGTAATTATTATTCGCATTGTATTTCGTTTCTAATCAATTTTTTGATTCATTTTAAATGATTTAAATTTTAATTTTAGATGATTTTGAAAGTTTTTCTGTTTCAGCAAATATTGAATAAAACTTTTCGCGATAATTTCATTTTTTTGATTTGAAATTAAATTACGATCATTTTTGTGTCAATTTAAGTCAAAATGTAGCAATTTACTTTTATTTTAAATTTATCTCATTCTGAAGTAATTCTTTTTTCTCTGCTTCTCTTGTTCATCATTATCTTATCAAAGAAAAATCCTTTCATGAATTTCACTTATTCCCTCTGTTTTCCTTCCAGATCTTTCTGATTTTCAAAAAAAAAAAAAAAAAAAATTATTCACTGATCATTTAAGAATTTGCCTTATTAACTAGTCGTTAGAGAATTTACCAATCAGTTAAGCTTTTTTCTATTAATTTGCCCAACATTTAAGCTATTTGCCCTAAATTTATATGCTTTCTGAAGTTGTTGTTGCCACAAATATTTTTGCCAGTCTTTTTAACTTATTTCCTTTAATTTTTTAGCCGCTTAAAATTATTTCCTCCAATTTTCGCGGTAATTTAATTCCCATTTCATTAATTTGTCATTTAATTAAATTTTTTTAATTTAATTTCATCATTCTCAAGTAGTATAGCTTCTCTAAATTGTCGAATTTTTCTGAAATATCTAATTTCTCTTTTTTTTTCTTCTCACTTTTTCCACTCTCACTTTCTTCTCTTCTTTTTAAATTCAATCAAATTTAAACAATTCAAAATTGTTGTTTGACTATTGCAAAAAAAAAAGACGAAAAAAGTTGTTCGAATTAAAATTGCTTAGAAAGCACGAAAAAGAATAAAAGAAAACCACGAAAAATACTTTGAAATGCACTAATTCTTGATTTTAAAAAAGAATATATTTTGTTCAAATAAAAAAATTTTTACTGTTTCAAAAACACTCAATGAAATATTTTATAAAAACGTTTTATAGGTAAATTTGATTTGAATTGTTTGATTTCATTTTTCAAATAATTGAATCAATTTAATTTGAATTGCTTAATTTCATTCTTTAAGTAATTGAATGCATCAATTTGAATTGTTTAATTTCATTTTTCAGACAATCGAAGAGTATTAATTTTAATTTCTAATTTAATTTTTCAATTGCCTAACCAATTTAATTCAAGTTTCTGATTTAATTTTTCCAAATAATTGAATGAATTTTAATTTTAATTTCTAATTTCATTTTTCAAATATACCAAAATTATGTGTGAATTTTATTTAAACCACTTGCAAATTTTCTCAATAGCTTAACGAGTGCATTCAAGTGCTCAATAAAAATGTCATTTGCGTGTTTTTCGCATTTCTATTCATTTATCACACAAATACATGCATACATATATCTGTTGATGGTAAATTTGAAGAGAAGAAAAATTTTTATTAATTTTTCTTGCAGTCATTTGCAAATTGCACCAATTGGCAGATTTTATTATTATGCAAAATACGCCAACTGGCAGATATAGTTACTTGCAAAACGCACGCAATTAGAAACTTTCTTTCGTATTTAAAAAATGCAGAATTTGGTTGAAGAAATAATTTATTTCAATCTTAATTCAAAATTGATTTCGTATTTTGTTTTTTCAATAATGGAAGGAAAATTAGCAGTCAGTTGCGAGAAAGAAAGTGTGTTGAATTGCGCGCATTTTGCGCGTTTTTTTTGCATGTCATTTTTTGGCACGATTGTAACGCTGATCCGTGAGATTTAAAGTAAACGATCTATGAGATTTTGCGGTGTAGGTGGATACAAATAAGGTGGGCTATTTTCCGCGAAAACTAAAATACAGTCTACGAGGATTACAATGCGAACAAAAATAGTGGAGGATAGTTTGCTTTTTAAATTATCTCTTCGTTTTTTTTTTTGCTACAGTACAACTTTAAATTGAAACTTTTGATTGAAATCGATTATTTTAATGATTACATTAAACTATCATTTGGTATTTTATGTTGAATAGAAGTGATTTTCTCTTTTCTTTTTGAATTTAAATTTTTTCTTTCTCTTTTATCATTACATAGCTCTTGTAATTGGTAATTGTTGAATTCACATAAACTAATAATAGTTTATGTGAATTTTAATTACCTTCTGATTGTAGAAGGTAATTAAAAATTTGGAAAATTTTGTCAAATATAAGAACAAAGAGGCATTGTTTTCATAAAGCGTCAGGAATTCATTAATGTTCACTATTTGCATTAAATGAAGTAATGTAAATGGATTCGTGAATAAATTCGAGGATCAACTTCTGATTGATCGAATAGATGGACAGATTAATGATACAGAGAGATAGAATAAGTGAAGATGAACGAATGGACAGATATATGGCTTAGATGAATGGACAAATAGATGGATGAATCAATAGATGGATGAATGGACAAATAGATGGACGATTGAATGAATGGACAGATGGATGAAATGATAACAAAAAATAAATGAATTCATGAAGTTAAGTGTTGAGTTGCAAGAATTTGCTATATATATATATACATGTATATATATATAGCTTCTCATATATGGATTGAAAATGTTATTTCCTGCTTTAGCTACATCTTTTCTTATCTGTTAAATATAAATAAAATTAAAATAATGAAAATTTTTCTCTTAAGAGTACTTCTCTCTTCAATGCAATAACTGATTTTTGCAAAAAGAAAATAAAAGGAACCAATAAATAATGAAAAGCATAAAAGAAAGGAAAAAAAAAAATTGCGGTATGATAAATAAGAAAGATCATTTAGTTTTCTAAAATAAATCAAACTTCCGATAATTTTATTCTTACATAACGAAAAGCTGTAAATAACATATATTTTCAAATATCTATAAGCCTACTCAGAATACATAGATACATGCACACATATATATATATATATAGCCCCACATACATACATTCACATTATAGCCATGGATTTAAATCTTTCATACTTTAGTTCCTAATTCTTACATTTTATTCGTCGTTCACAATTATCTTTTGCTTCCAACAATTATGGTAAAAGATAGTGTTTCAGAAATTTTTTAAGTGTGTAAAATCGGAAACAAATATCACAGCAATCCTGAAATTGATTTGCAATAGAAATTTTTTCATTTCCTCCTTAAGTAAATCTCATTTTTCTTTTCTTTGCACTCTTTCCTTTCCATTCGATATCTTCTGATGATTGTAAGAAGGTATTTATTTTGGCTTTTAAATAGTAATAAGCATGTATCACTTCGTCACGCATAATCTTATTCCTAATTATCATTTAACATCCTCAACATATTACTCTATTCCTGATTAGCACTTATCATTTTTGTAACACCTACCCTATCAATAATTATCATTTTATTATACTCCATCCTATCCCTAATTACCATTTATTATTTATCACAATTAACGCATCTAATCTATCAATTATCACCGTCCACTTCCTAATTGTCATTTATGTTGAACTTATTCCCGGCCTAACATATCTATTGATATCATTCATAGCTGCTTTGATTTTTCTTAATATTTTTAAGAAAGAAAAAGAAATAAAAAATTTGAAATTAATTAGTCACAAAGAAAAATTTTAATTGTTTCTAAAAAATTTATATAAGGCATAAATAAGTGAATTACTTTGGATATAAAATGAAATTAAACAAACTTTCCTCGTAGCCTAATTAATCTTTTAGAATTTTCATCATCCTTTTAGCAATATAATTTATCCAGTTAATAAATAATGCGAAAATAATTTTCAAAAGCTTATCTAATTTTTGCAAAAGAAAAAACTATATTTACTTTAACACAATAACAATAAAAATTGCTAAATGTTTATTTCAGAGTGAAATAATTTACTTATTCATTTCCTTATTTATTCAGTTATCCAATTCAGTTATTTGTTTACTTTCTCGTTTAACAACAACAATTTAATTACATTTATACTAAAGTAAGACCAATAAAATTTACTCTTTCTCTTTAAAAAATATATATAAATATGGATACATAGAGATATTCATATTAAAATTGTGAATGAAAATGTGTTAATAATTTCGTTTAAATTTTTAAAAATTCGATTTAAAATTTGTAGAGTACACTTGAAAAATCTTTTGATCTATATTTCTTTGTGAACAATGTTATAAAAATTTTAATTAAAAAGAGAAAATGTACTACTTTCTACAGTATTTTAGTTGAATTGAATGGGCATACTGACAGATTAGACATGATAAAGCTTTTGTGGTAAAAACCTTGAATTTATTCCGGTAGTTGCTATCACTTTACTGCATAATTTCTATTCACAAAGTTCACTGTTTTTTTCAGCTGCAAGCTATGCTTTCTTCATTTCAAAAATATTGCTAGGTTTGTTTTTTCAAACCAATATTTTGATCATAAACAGGCTTTTTTAAAAATTATCAACAGACTTGTTGGAAACACTTAAAGCAATTTTCTTTTTTTGCAAGCTGCTTAATGAATTTAATTAGAATTAAAGTGCATTTTGTTTCATGTAAAGATAAAAAGTGATATTATTTTTAAGAGAAGGAAAATTCTATCAACCAAAAATGATAAACAAATAGTACTATCGGATTTTTATGTTCTCAAATGCGGGTTTTTAATTTCCGGATTACAATAACATCGGAAACCGTTTTAACAATGATGCGGTAATTAAGTGTAATACAGTAAGCAAACTTGATACTTGGAATACAGTAAGCAAGAAAATTTGATGACTTTTAATTTCCGGAATGCAAGATCACAGTAACATCAGTAACTGTATTATCGATATAAATAAAAATGAAAATTTGATGATGATGATAAAGTTGATACTTGTGATACAGTAAGTAAGGAAATTTGATGATAAAGCAATTGTTATTCCATATGAAAATTTTAGTTTGATTAAACGGATAAAAGCTACAGTAAGAATGATCAGTTCTAATCAAATTAATTATTTTGGTGTTAAAAAAAAAATTTATCGTCATAAGGTGTAGTAGCAATATACTATTAAAATGTCTATGATCGAAGTTTTGCTTCTTAATTCAATATACAATTTTCAAGAACTCATTAAAATCAGTTTAATTACTTATCATGTTTAATTTATTTTACAAAATTAAATTTTATTTATTTACAATAAGCAACTCGTTATCCATTAATAAATAAACAATAATTTCGCTTATTTAAACTCAATAAATTTAATAATTATTTACACTAAAAATATTTTATTCATTTACTTAAATTGAATCAAATTTCAATTTCAATTTATTCTGTTGTTTTTACTTTTTTTCTTTTCCAGAAAAAATATTCTTTGTTAAAAGTAACCGCAAATAATAACGAAATGTTCAAGAACCTAAAACGTAAGAAATGAAAACCGGAGTTAGCAATAGAGTAAAGCTAACGAAAAAAATTATAACATATACATCAACTAATTCGTGGGAATCATGAAAGACTAATTCTCATTATGATTACAAATCCTTTCAATGGGGAGCTAATATGTTAACATCAATATGAGAAGATTATTTCGGAATTTAAAAATGAATGATTGAATATTTGTCAACTAAATATCAAACCTATCATATTTTATTGACTGAAAAAAAGAGAAAAACCATTCCATTCTTACCCTAACTTAATCATTTAAAAATTTAATTTGAACATTTAAAATTTACCATTTTACCATCATAATCTATCATTCCTTTCATTTGATATTTCAAATTGAATGCATATAAGCATTAGAATTTTTTTTGCGTTTTAATTAAATTAAGTGATCAAAAGAACAGCATTGCTGTCACATATGCCAATAATAGTTGACATATATAAATATATCATATGCATCATATAAACATATGATATATGAATATATCATTTTACCTTTCTTTTTGTTAAGAGATTATGTCAGAAATTTGTCGAATTATTTTTTAAAATATTTTGATAAGTTTTTTCTTTTCTTATTTAATTGATGGGATTTTATTATTTAAAAAAAATTCAAATTTTTAACAATAAAACACCGATACCTTTTTTTAATTGTTAATACCGTAATTTAATTCCACTTTTGAAGTTTTTTTTCTTTCATCCCATTCTTTAGTTGTTTTATCAAGAAGTGATGATATGTTATTTCACTATCTGCTATTAGTATAAAAAAAAAAAAATGCTTAATTTGCTTAATTTGCTAAATAATAATTCCAAATTGAATCATCCAGTAAGTTCTACAGTGATAATTAATTAATCAATACATTGATATAATAATTGACTTTTTTTCTGGATCGTTTATATTTAGGATGGAAATAATCCTGCATAGAATATAAGGTATCATATCAGAAACAGATCATTATCAAAAGTTCAGCTTTATCCGATAATTTATTTCATTGATAAGTGATATGAATAACTGTTAAAGTTTTTTCTAAGAAATCTTTTCACAATAAAAATTTAATATCATAATTTTTATTATCACAGAGATGTTTGTTGAAGCCAACTAATGTCATTCATAACTGAATCGACCAAACAAAAAATTAAATGAACAAAACATCACCCATCTTATATAAAGTTGCATTCAAAATCATTCGAACAGATATGCCTACCTAAAAAAACACTTCAAATAAAACATACGATTTGATCAGTTCAATTTGTACAAAAATGAATGAATTATTTGATCAGTTCAGCTGATATAAAATGAATAAATTATTTAAATATAGAAAATAAATTTTGTGATCTGAAAAAAAAAATTTATTTGTGAATTTCTTATCTGTAAAATTTTAACTACGCTGCACTAAAAATTTAATTGCAAACAATTTGAAAGAACCAGCGAAACATAAAAATTTGCATCCATAATAAATTGTCTTGAAAAATATACATAATATGGTAATGAAATTTTTGATCAACATAACGATTAATTAAATTCCGGATTACGTATATATGCTTGTAAATGTTCAAAAACTTTTAATATTTGTGTTTGTTCCATGTTGATCAAAAATTCTATTCATAGAATTAATCTCTTTTATTTCTGTGTCAGCGTTATTTCTCTGTCCAATATTTGTTTGTTTTAAAGTAAAATGAATGTTATGCAAGTTGTGAAAAGCAATTTATAGTTGCAAAGGAATAAATTTACAAATTTAATTTATATTACAAAGAAACCGTGATATCTCTAATGCAAAAAAAAGCGTTGCAAATGAAAAAAAAAAAAAAAAAAAAAATGGATAAAGAATTTTTTTGCCTTTCACAGTTTATTTTATTTTACTGGATTGAACTCATCAAAATGATGAACATTTTGGAAAATTTCGTTTCTAATTTTTTTTTTCGCATTGAAAATTAACATTGTTAAGCAAATATGAAATTTTTTTTTCACTTTAAAAATTTCTCTAGTGATTTTGTTTAAGCAATTCTGTCATTGAAAAAAAATATAGCAGTAGCAATGACTATTACAATGTTGATAGCAAATAACAAATAATGATGATTGCTGGTGAAAAATAATGACGATAGATGATAAAGATAATTTTAATGATGGTAATGATGATGATGACGATGATAATGATGATTAATTGTGATAGATAATGATGAAATTATAGCAAAGATGATTTCATTGTTGATAATAATGTTGACGATTGGGGATGATGTATAATTTGAAAGATTATAAAGACAATTTTGATAATGGCAATGATAATGGTGGTAATGATGATGATGATGACTAACGGTGATAGATAATGATGAAATAATAGCAAAGATGATTTCAGTGTTGATAATAATGTTGACGATTGGGGATGATGTATAATTATGAAAGATTATAAAGACAATTTTGATAATGGCAGTGATAATGGTGGTAATGATGATGATGAATAATAGCAAAGATGATTTCAGTGATGTTATTTTTTTCATGGTGGATGACAATTGATGGTAATGGATAATTATGAAAGATGCGAAAGATAATTTTAATGATGTTAATAATAATCAATTGAAAAATAAAAAAATTCGACTAGTTTATTTTCTTTCACCTTTCCTTTTCTTTTTTTTTTGTTTAGCGTTAATGGGGTAAAAAAAAATTGCAAGCCAGAAAGAAATTCAGTAAAAATCATGCCAATCAAAAAAATAAAATTTTCCGGGCAAATATAAAAAAAAAGAAAATTTTTTTTTTTTTCAACGGATACTTAACAAATAAAGCTAAGTAAGAAGCTTAAGTACATTTCCTCTTTTTCTTTTCACTTATTTGTTGCACATTTAGTGAAGCAAGTTAAATAAAGTTAACTAATGCTGCAATAATTAAATAAATTTATTATTTCCTATGCCTCTATAGTGTCTTTTTCAATAATTTGAAATCTTTTTTTTTTTTTTACTTATATAATTTCAAAAAAAAAAAAAAAAAATCGCCACTTCTTTTTCTGTGAGTTTTCAAATTTTCATTTATAATAATTAAATTGCTCAATTGGACATTTTTGCTGGAAAGTATCACGATAATTTTCTAAATGACAAATTAAGAAAATTTATTAACACTTCAATGTATGCATATGTGTGGAATTGGAAATCAAAATTTCATCAAACACTTTAAACTGTTCAGTGATATGGAATTTGTACTTTTTTTTGCTAATATCAATTATAATGTAAATTTGAAATTTTTAATTTTGCTATCAAATTATAGCTAATATTTGTGAGACAATTGAATCATCAAATAGTTTCTAAAATTATCAGCCTAATAGTTAAGATTAAAAAAAAAATCTTAGCTTTAAAAATTATTTGCCTATGTAAGTTGTTTAGCTAAGCCCTAAACATGTACATTATTGCCTGTGTGCATTGTTTAGCTAAGCCTAGACATTGTTTAGCTAGTCTTTAAAAATTATTTGCCTATGTACATTGTTTAGCTAGCCTGCATTTGTAAAATGAAACTTCAATATTTATAACATATTGTAAATGTTAATTTCAGTTTTTCAAACCATTAATAATATATTAGCAACCATTTAATCATTGTTAATTATCATTTATCACTATTTATTATCACTATCATTTATCCCTTATCAATAAAATGAATAATACAATAGCAATAATACAATTATTTAAATTTCCATTTTACTTACTTTCTTTCTTCTCTCATTTCTGCACTCCTTTTTCTTTTTCCTGAAATCATGAATTTCCATCTTCTTTCTCTAATCATTTCCATACATTCTCATTCTTTAATCATAATTATCCATTCTCTATTCGCTTTTCCTTTTCATCTTTTTTTTCCTGATCATGAAATTTCCATTTTCTTCCTTTGCTATTTCCATTTTTCTTTTTTTTTCCTTAATCATGACTATCCATTTTCTTCTTTCCTTTTTTTTTTTCCTGATCATGAAATTTCCATTTTCTTTCTTTGCCTATTCTTTCCTCTTTTTTTTTCTCAATCATTACTATTCATTTTCCTTTTTCCTCTTTCGTTTCATGCTTTTTTTTCTTTTCCTGATCATAAATTTTCATTTTTTTCCTTTGTTTTTAATTAATTAATTTGATGAGGAACAAAATTAATTTTTGGAAAAATATAAAATATTTGTTTTTCCATCTTTTTCATATTTTTGCAGCAAAATAACGATCATATCGCTGTGTGATGTTATTTCGCATAATTTAAAATGTTGAATTGAATTGAATGGTTATTTGGTTAGGTTGAATAGAGTAAGTTAGGAAAAAGGTGGTACACACGCATTCATGCATTTAAATTGTTCCGCTATTTATGTTTTTATCATTGAGAAATTTGCTAGCAATTCCCTGATGATATCGCGACATATTGCATTTCCGTAAATTTGTCATTTCAATTTAATACAACTATATTTTTCATCTTTTTCATTCTCACTTACTTTCTTTCTCGCTTTCTCGCTATCTTTTTCTTCTTCCTGATTTGTTGTAAACTTTTTTTTAATGAGAAGAATTGGATTTGTCAAAAATTTTTTACGCTTACAAAATAACTCATAACACACACACACACACACACATACACACACAGGAAACATTTATACATGTTACTTTTGTCATTTAATTTGATTCATATATGATTTTGTTACTTCATACAACCATATCTATCTGTTCCAATTAATTTTTATAAAACTCTCAAATACTTTTTTATAAAAATTTTTCTACAACATATCCTTCATATACTTCCTTCCGAAAGAAACAATTTTAAAAGAATAGTTTTTTCTCTCTCTCTCTGTATAGTTATTTATGGAAAATTAATTATGATCAATTGATCGCTATCAAAATTTTGAGAAACTTTTAGCAAAAATGCATAAACATTACAGCAATAATTAATTTAGTGAATTGAATTAATTTTTACATCTTTGTGTATCTATGATATATGGTATTTAATTCAATATTCGATATGTTATATTTAAAATCAATATTCGAAAATGTAGTGCTTAACATCAATACTCGAATTGTTTCATTTACCTCTGTAGCTTTTTATATATCTGATACTGCGATGTAATATTGTAATACCATATATCTAATATCTATGGTGTAATATTGTAATACCATATCTGATAACAGCTGTATAATAGATAACTGCGATGTAATATTATTTACGTAATACTATAAATCTAAGCAGTATACTAAGAAGTCAAAAAAAATCCAGTTATAATCTGAGATGTCAACATAATACCCGATATATACCATAATTTTACATATAAGTCAAAGTAAAACTTGCAGGCAAAAAAACCAAAGAATTTAAAACTAAATATAAAATTTTGGAAAAAATCTTCTAACCAAAAAAAAATTTTAATTAAACTAAATCCAAAAAAAAAATATTCTAGCTGAGCCGTAATCAGATATAGACAATCTATTTTAATATTTTTATAATCCACGCATAAAACATCTTCCACCCAAATTAAATCTAATTTAACAATAACAATAATACAAAATAATCCAAAAATACGTAACAATGGTATCTGCAGTGTAATATTGCAATACCATATCTGATAACAGCGGTGTAATAGATAGCTGCGATGTAATATTGTAATACCATATTTGATAAGAGCGGTATAATAGATAACTGCGATGTAATATTATTTATTAAATACCATATATCTAATATCTATGGTGTAATGTTGTAATACCGTATCTGATATCTGTAATACTGTTGAAACTGCAAAAAAAAAAAGTGTACTGAGTTATTCTCCTACAACGTTGACATTTATAATTTGTAAATGATTAATAATCTATTGGGAATTTTTTTCCCTCAATCTGATACCGTGATGCAATATTTTCTTAACCATACTAATATCTACGGTATAATATTGTCAGAAAATCATAAAAAGATACTGTGGTTTTTTTTTCGGTCGTTAGTTTTTTATTTTATTTATTTCTTCTTTCATACAAAGACGCTCAGCCTATTTCCTTTGAAATTTAACTGCCGAAAAGCTGTGGCCCGTGCCCTATCACTGTTAGTTGTTTAATGTCTGGTGCACATTAAAAGTACTTTAGTTACTGCAGGTGTTGTATTAAATGGATTGTTATGTGTTTTTTTGTTACTTTAAATTCGAACATTTTTGTCTTTTTTTCTTTTACATCAATTTTGTTTGCTATAATTTATTCCGGCTTTTGGTTCCTTCAATGAGAAGGACGCAAAGATTATAGCTGTTAAATATACTGGTTTGCCTCCGATTGGTTTTTTGTTTTTTTGGCAATTGCTAATGATTTTCATTTACTTGTATTATGTTTTCATTTACTTGTTGTCCTCATCTTATACATAATTAGTAAATCATTCTTCTTTTTTTGCTTAAGCAAATTTGGTTATTTTGATTTTTAGTAATTTTAAATCAAAGAATTACCGCCGCTATTCTCACATAGCCATAAGGCTAATCCGATATTTATAATTCCTAAATGACTAATAACCTTTTGGACAATTTTTCATTTTTTTTCTTGGTCTGACACCTGCATTATAACATTTTGCTTAATCATTCTCATAATTTACAATATGAATATTTTTTAAAATCATCACAAACTACTGAGGTATATTCTTTGACATTTATTAAATTCATGAATGACTAATAGCATCTTGGATTTTTTTTTTTTTTTTTTTTTTTTGTTTTTCTCAATGTGATATTTGCGATCTAATATCTACGATATAATATTATTAGCAACTGTAAAAAGGATAGTACTATGGTATTTTACTGTATATTTCATCATATATTTCACAGTACATTTTACCATATATCCGCTGTGATTTATATTTCTGATTAACTGATCACAAATTTATGCTTTAATTTTTAATGGAAAAAAAAGTGTCAAATTCAATAAAATAATATTGCATTTGAAATTTTAAATTGAAAAAAAAAATAAAATATTTCATTTAATTAATTAAGTGAAAAAAAAAGAAAAAAAAACATAAAGTAATCGAAACATAATAAAATAATTAATAGATTATTTCAGCTAAAAATTAATCCGAATTTATTTAAATTAACAATTAATGAATTATTTCAAATGGAATATTTCAAAAAGTTTTTTTTTTTAATTCTTTCAATTGAAAAGAAAAAAAAAAAACAATTTATAAATTGTAAAAAAAAGAAATAAATAAACAAAAAATATCACAGCCAATTCTATCCTATTTCTTCCACTTTTCTTTTTTCCTATATTCCATTATTTAATCAACGAATTAACTTTTCTCTCTCTTTCTCTCCCTTTCATATATATGAAGTCATGTGTATATTTGGAAGTAAACAAATTAAATATTTCATTTTTTCAATTTCATTCACTCTTTCTTTTTCGCCCTCTTTCTCTCTTACTTTCTTTCTCCCTCGTTTTCTTTCTCTCTCTCTTCGTAAATGATATTTTCAGATTTAAATTATTTTATTGAGCTTTTGGACCTAAATTGACTAAAAGAGTGGAAATGAATTAAAAAAATTGTGTACAAAAAAGTTAGACATGAAGCGCATAGATTGAATTTTACATTCATGCTCTCTATCTTCTCAATACTTTTGAACTGGCAAAATATCTCTTAGTTAAATTACTTTAGGTTTAAATTGTTCAAAAATTTTCTTACATTTTGTGTATAATTGATTAAAAATTATTTCATTGACATTTAAGAAAGTAAATATAAATAACTTATTTGGAATGTCTATGTTTACAAAACTAAATAACACATTGTAAACGAGGAATTATCACACAAATGAAATTTTGTTTATTCATTTTTTAATTCAACAAATATGCTTAATGCTATTAATCATTTACTTAATTGAGTAATATATTCAATCCAAATTGATTAATATAATTTTTCTGAAAAAAAAAAACGACGTATCTCTCTGAAATATATTTTCAAATTTTACATTAATAGCTTCATTACTAGAAACAATGTAATTTTACTGATTGTTTAAGTTATTACCGAATTAGAAACTCGGAAATTCTATTAACCAAATGAAAAATTTTTTGTATACGAAAAGGCAAATTTGCAGTTTTTCTTCATTAGACTTTTTTTTTTAACTGATTCTCTTCAATAATTGCAATACAATAGATACAACACAACCAAAACAACACATAATACAATCCGACAAAACTACACATATACGGAATATATTTTGTGCATTGAACAAACAGTTAAAAATAACTGATCAAATTAAATTGAATGATTCAGTTAAATTATCAATTTCAATCAATAATAGCACTCAGAAGAATGCAAAGAGTTTTCTGAAATTTTTTTTTTATAAACAACTAAAAATTCATAATTGTTTACTGCATATATTTGTTTTCATTCAATTTAATTTAAATTTAATCTGCTTACAAATTTTTAGTTCAAACAATAGAAATTTGAATAAATAATACTGATTTAACTTGAAACTAATATATTTCATAAGAATAAGTTATGGATTTTTTTCTTCCTTTTTTATACAATCTTTTTTGAATTGAACTAAATTTATTGTTCAATTCAATTAATGCATCTAAAAATCTATGTAAAAAAAAAAGCGAATGCTTTCTTTCTATTTCTTTTT